>JAYJLX010039309.1:0-15066 GCA_036873525.1 Chalinula nematifera
GGGGAGTTTCCTAAGTAAAATAATGAACCTCAAATTACGCAATTTGATTGGTCCGTTACAATTGTGTATATTCTAAGTATTAGTTAGACTATGGTAAAGCCCCCTGACCACCAAAATCTTGAAATAAACGTTACTTACACTTTTCTTGTGTTAAAAGGTCAAAACAACTCTGAAGCTATTATCTTCCCCTCGTTCTCTGCCGAAAATAAACCATTCTATTATCTGTGTCACGATGTCACTCCTATCAATATAGCTCTGCGTAACGGCCTCATTAGAATCAATACCATAGTTGCCTTGGATATTGTGGTGTCGATTGAACCCTGCTTGTATGTAGTTACTGTCGTAAATTAAAAAGGCACCTCCAACCACTAACGCCAAAAACGTTCCACCATGCAGCTATTCTTGTGAACCAATTTTTCAGCTAAGTACTCTTAGATGCATTAGAAACTGGGGTAGGGACAGGAGGTTGTAGAACAGTCACCAGCCAGGCAGAATAAGCGGTTTTGGGCTTCGATTGATCACTTTTTCTGGTCATGTTCCCATAGAGTTTGGTTGATGGCAGATGATTACTTGTCCTATACCAATAACGATGAAAATGTTTCTCACCATGACTCGTGTGAGACAAGGCATTGGTAAGAACAACAGGTCTCCAGCTCCTAAAGAGAGTTCACACTTTAGTGCATTAATATTATTAAAACTGGTACATGTACTATATATAAGCAGTGTATACGGTGCCAAAATTATCAAGGTCATTTATGTATTAGTTAGACTATGGTAAAGCCCCCTGACCACCAAAATCTTGAAATAAACGTTACTTATACTTTTCTTGTGTTAAAAGGTCAAAACAACCACAAGTGTATAACTTTCAAGTGCTTGGGCCATATCAGCTGTAATGTGTGTACATATATGTACAATATAACTGAAGAGTTGCCAATTTATTATAGCAAGTCGTGCATTTTTGCTGTACATATTTTCAAATTTAAAAAGCTGAAAAAAATAACACATTTGTGGTATTTTTGTGTGTTTCAAAGAATTTTGATATTTTGCACCACTTGAAAAACTATCCAGTATATGGTAGTACATGTACATGTATATGAGATATTTATTTATTTTTTGCTTTTCAATAATAATAGGCCGTTCACGAATCATGGAGTTGTATGAAGAGAATCTTTGTAATAGTTATCGTACTTTGAGGCTCAGAGCATTGAAAGGTATTCTAATCGGTGGCCCCGGAGTTGGTAAAACAATAACCTTTAAACGGTTAATTGGAGAAAGGAAGAATATTGAGATCGACGGCCACTCGGCAAGCTCTGGAATTGAGAGCCCGAAACCCATTCACCTTTATCATGCTGATGTCAGCAAAACTTCTGTACTTTTGAACAATATGGACAGCTGGAATTCCAAGTCTGTGGAAGATGAGTTTTGTATTTACTTACTGGAGTGTGACAAACAACGCAAGCAAACTCATGATTCTGCTGAGTCAGCGAGTTCAAGCGTAACAGATGAAAATGCTACTGTAACCCCACCTGCAGGTAATGGCCCACCCACGCAAATCAATATTGATTTAAACAAAATCCAGACATTAGTCAGTGAAAAGAGATTTGAAGAAATCGAAGACTTAATGGAAGGAGTGAATGAGCTAACAGTTCTGTACATGATTGATCTTGGTGGACAACCAGAATATTTTGAAATCATTCCCTTGATTCTTCATGGTCCTTCCCTCAATCTGATCTTCATTGATCTCTCTCTGTCTCTAACCGAGCCATTCGAAGTCACCTATCGTCACAAGCCATCAGGAATGTTTCGACCAACTGTTTCCTACTCATCCACTTACTCCCAGTTACAAATGATACATCAGGTTTTAGCTACCATTGCCTCACTCAACAAGTCACAGTTACAACTAGAACATTCCACTGTGGAATCCTTTACCACTGATACGGATTTAGCATCTGCGTTTCTCATTGGCACACATTTTGACAAAGTTTGCTGTGACAATCCCAACTTCAAAAAGACGTTTGAAGAAGCGATTAAAAACTCTTTGAAGTCAACTGAGTTATACGATCTATTGAAAAAGCTCCAAAATAAAGAAGAGTGGAACTTTATCTTTCCAATCAATAATTACAATGGAGATGATGAAGAAATTCGCTCACTTCAAAGCGCTCTAACGCAGCAGATTTTCTACCGTTTCCGTCCTAATGAGCTTCCCATGAGTTGGGGGATTTTTCACTTACTCCTTCGAAAGGAGTACGAACATATCGGTTTGTGTTCATTACGAGATGCTTTAGATTTAGGTATGTCATGCTCTATTGGAAATGAGGCTGAGGTTAAAATTGTTTTAAAGTTCTTCCATCTATTCTTTGGTACAATATTATATTATCACGATGTTGATGCCCTTAAGGATCGTGTAATATGTGATCCTAATCTCGTATTCAAACCGCTCTCCCGAATTATAGCGGAAGCCTTCGGAGCTAACCCAATTGATGTGCAATTAGTGGAAAAAATGCGTGAGACTGGTGAGATCCCATTATCAGTGATTCGTAGAGCCCTACAGGTTAATCACGGAGTACTTTCACCAGCTGATATTGTTGAGCTTTTGAAACATCACAACGTGTTAACGACTATCAAAAACGTGAGTGGCAAGGAGTGCCTGTTCATGCCATGCCTTCTTAAACCAGGCCAGCTCACTAGTGAAACACGAAATTCTATCTTATTCTCCTTTAAACCTCATGGTTTCCAGCCGGTCGGACTGTTTCACGTCTTAGTCACAAGACTTGTCAAATTATTTAACATTGATTGCGTTCGCTTTAGAAATAAAATTGGGTTTTTCTTTGGTAACACGCATGTTGAGATCCGGTCCACAGTCACTCATATTGAAGTTTTTGTTGATGAGTACACCCACCAACGATGTGTTCGTCTTCACGATATTTTACGACACGAAATCGAATCAATTATGCTTGAATTGCCCCACATGAGCAGTACCACACTCGAGATATGTTTCTATTGTCCTGAAGCTCTGGATGGGTCTCCCCACATTGCTCCGTTATCTAATCCTAAGCACCTTCTCGAGTCAGAGCAACCTAAACTGCTGTGTAGTCAGTGCGGTAATAGGGCTATACAGTTGACTGAAGAACAAGAAATGTGGTTAAAGGTGAATTTAGTGTACAATTTTATGCATCAAATTTTTCAGTATGTCCACCATTTGTTTTAGAAATGTAAACCAATTACTAGCACAAACCAGGTGGACTTGGAAATGCCATTTTCAAAAGGTCATCAAGGTACTGTATCAGAAAACGCCCACTCAGTGGCTATTCATGTATTATTGTGTATTCGTATTAATTTTATTTCAGCACTCGATGATGAAGACTGTGATTATGTGCCTTTGACTGATTCATACATGAAACCTAATCAACGTATTGTTAGTCCCATAAAGAACACACTGCTACACACAAAGGTATGGACTACATCTATTAATTGCTGCTCATACGCGCCCAACCATGCATGTTAATGATTGCCACACCCCTCAATGTCTCATGTAATTATTTTTGGCAAAAGTTCGCATTATGTTCAGTAACTGTATATACTGTATTATTTATTTTGCTTTTTTTAACATAGACCTGTACCAGCAGCACTAAGCAATATGGAAAGCAATCATACAGTACCAAGTCAGGTAAATTTAGTAGTAACATACAGTAATTTTTAATTCCCTTTAAATAAAATTGGCTGAGGTTAGCCCTCACGTATATGTACATGTACAACAACCACAGGGTTGGTTGTATATGTGAGGACTTGCCGTGCGCATACATGTGATGAAGATTATGCATGCTGTACTTTTAATTTATTGTTGAAATTATTGTTTTTATAGTATCCAGATTGTTCTGGTGGTATATTGTGGCGTTAGGTGTATTGATTGTAGCAGTAGTACTGATGGTTCTTCCGTACTGGAATGTAAAGCACTACAACGGTCGTACCAAGGGCAAAGGTCAGCTAGCCTTGTCTATATACATGTACAACATGTATGGCAGGTTTTATTTGTGCTCATTATAGGTTTTGTAAACCCTCCAAAACCCTAAAATAACTTTGATTCCCTATGTTTTCCCAACTGAAGGGAGAACTAATTTTTTTTTTACTGTGATGAAAGTAAATATCCGTGAACATCCGAAATCATGCATTTACCTAAAATTATAATCCTGGAATAAAACCCGCTATACAATATGTACATGTACATGTATCACAATAACAATACATTGATCTTTGTTGTCTTTAATGTGTAGTTGACTAGTTGCTATGGTTAACAGTGAATTGTTTTTATTACTCTATAGAGTTATCTGATCAGGTGTTGCTCAGAATATTGAACGATATTTCACTAACTAATGACCTTCAGAATTTCTGTGTTTTCCTGGGTCTGGATGCATCAGATTGTGACACGATTGTTTCCAACAAGATCAACCTGGGTGATTATAATAGACAGAGGAACGATTTATTGAAACTATGGAAGAAGAAGCGGCCAAGAGCAATGCGATGGAAGGATTTGATCACAGCATTGGATCTAACAGGGCACTGTGCTAAAGTATTGGAGCTACTGGATCATCAGTTAGAACTGTACACTCCCTTGTTGAAACGGTGTGCGATTTCCACTGAATGAACCACTGATGCACTACTTAAGGTAATTTTTACATGCTTTACTGCAATCAATCGTATTTACGTTATTTGTTGCACCGTTTAGAAGGCCACCCAACATTATAGACTACAGTAATGAACTGTAGTGTTGCTGTGATGTGTGTGTATGTGAATACCCCACCCACCCTCCCTGTCCTTTGAATGGTCAGTGACCATAACCCTGTTCAGAACAACTACTACAGCATATATAGCCATACTATGTACTGCCCATGCAACTATATAATTATACTGTATTATCGTATCAAAGAGAGGGAGGAGTAGCCAAACCTATATAATATACGATTTTTACTTTTCAAACTTTTTTTTTAAAAATTATTGTTAAAATTAATGTAAGAGAAAGTATGATTTTTCTTGGCACTGCTATAGTTAGTTAGTGAGTGACTATATCTGACATTATGAATGTGCGTGTAGTGAGGGGGAGGGACTGGTTGGTACATGTTTGTGTAGCAAATGATTACATTGTGCACAGCATCATCAACTAGAATGGAGGGGGGGAGAAGGCTAAAGGCTTTCACTGTTGCTTTGGTTCCCATCTCTGTCAATTGACAGAGATGGGAAGTTAAGAAGGCCAACCTACCTACCATTACAAGCTAACCTTTTGTTGCAGGATTGGTTATAATGTTGCATAAATGCCCCACCCTCTCTTCTAAAGCTCAAAGATATGATTTTCACTAACATTTCAACACTAAAAAAGAACATTAGGTAGATCTAGTCTGTAATCTTATTTCCGTAACTGAGGTGGAGTTGCTGAAAAAGAGAGGACTGGATCAACATAGTGTATGACTAGAATTTTATGATCCATCGCCGTATATGCATGTCTCATGAATAAACCATTAGGTTCACGCCCACCTCACTGCTCAGTCAATTTCCCAAAACAAAAATGGAGGTTGAGCTGAAAAACAGTGATCGTGAAGGTTGGAAAAAAAATAGCTAGTGACAGTGACGTTTACCTTGACGGAGGCCCCGAGACCTACAAGCAATTTGTCAACAACTATGATGAATATTCGGCCAATTTCAACTGGAGAGGTCCAGAGAGCGTTCTGTCGGTATGGTCCAAATACCACGGCAACGTTTCAGTGAAGCAAAAGGTGTTTGATGCTGGTTGTGGTACGGGTTTGGTTGGAGAGAAGATGCTAGAGCTACCCAATGCATCAATGATAGAACTTTACGGAGGAGATCTCAGCCCAGATATGATTGCTGCAGCCAAATCTAAAAACATTAGTGTCTACTCTGATTTCAAAGTTGTCAACCTCAGAGAACCTCTACCATATGAGAAAGGGTTCTTTGATAGTATTGTTAGTGCAGGTACATTTCTGCTAGGTCACTGTGGACCAGAATCCTTACCCAATATAGTAGAGGTACTTAAGGAGGGTGGGTACTTCATTTTGACCATACGATGCAATTTTTACTACGTAATCAAACACGAGTGGGAACAGCAGATCCTAGAGTGTAATTGTGAGGTAGTGGAAGAAATTCAAGCACCATACTCAGACATAGCTACGGGTGTTGTTTTGGCACTTAAAAAAAAACCAAGTGACTGAAAATTATTCAAGTTTGTTGACTGAAATACTTCAGTACAGAGTAATTGTATCTTATTATGATTGCTTTCATTACTATATTTTTTCATGTTCATATAATATAATAGACTAAATTAAGTATATGATTGCAGCTAAGTCTACATTATTTGTCAGTAAATTGTCTTGCAGTTAATGTTTTGTTAAAAAAATGTGTGGTATATACGTTAATTGGTAGTAACTGGCTTCAATGTTTGTTTTTTGTGAAGCAGCCTTAAAAGTTAAAAGAACACTCTAATTAGCTCCTCAAAGCATTTCCTCCATCAGATAGTGTAATAAATGGGTCAATGCAGCGTATGCATTCATGCATGCATATAAAGCATATATCATGCATATCATATGTATTGTCCCATATTGTCATTGAATAAATGCGTGGGTGTTTGCTAAACATAAACATGTACAATATAGATGAGGATCATACAGTAATATTACAGGAGCGACTATAGGGACCTAGATGGGCGTGGCCCGTCCTATCACTTGGCACGCCCATCTAATAGGGACCTGCTGTACTATAGTGTAGTCTACTGTATTATGTTGATTGTGACTCAAAGTATGGACTGCTGCATGCACTATAGTGTACTGAATGTGTAATTATAGACTATGGGGGCTGCTGTATAGTGTACTGTATAAACCACAAGCAGACATGTTGTTTATTTTGAACATAATAATTATTAACAATAATATTGTGGAAAGCCCTTCAAGACCTATAGACCTAGAGGGTCAAATGCGGGGCAGGTGACTAGATAGCTGGAGCCAATCAGAATGAAGGAGGATCACGTGCGCCTCCCACGCAGCTATATAAGATGGCCGATTGCCCACACCACAGCAGCTGCCCACTCAATTGCACTCCTAACACTGAGAGCCCCACCAACCCGTTAACAACTGGTCGTATCGTGCTATAAGCAAGAGGCCATAGCGAACTAGACTACAGTGGAAGTACGATATTATATTATTAAACTATTTTGTATTCATGCATCTTTATCATTATTCTAGTTCTGTCTATACTGTCGTTATTCAACAATATTAAACCATTCCGTAACAAATATTATGTAACTTTAATCAAATACTAAAATTTGTTTACAGCTAATGTCACTGATATAAACTTTTCCCAAGAATGTGTCCACTGCTATACCCCTTGGTCTGCTGAACTCTACTCCACTTCCCGGCTCACCAATGCAATGGATGAATCTTCCTCGAGTGTCGAATATGGATATACGGCGATTATGCCACTCACTAACATACACTAGGTCATTGTGGATAGCGAGAAAGGTTGGGCTGCATAATTGACCAGGTGCAGATCCCTTGGAACCAAACCTTGCAATATACTGTCCTGTTGTAGTGAGCTTCACGATACAGTCCATACCATAATCAGCTACATACAGATGCCCTTCACTGTCTAATGATATATCATATGGGAATAAGAATTGCTCTTCGTTCTGTAAAGTGATGGTATGCGAAAAGGTGAGGTCGGTGTTTAACACTTGAACACGACTATTGTACTCATCAGCAACAAATATCTGTCCTGTATTAGGATGGACTGCGATACCACAGGGATGATCGAATTGTAGTTGACCCCTCCCACTCTCACTGCTACCAACTGACTTGACACAAACTCCATCAAATGTTAGTTTCTGTAGCCGATGCTGATCTGTTACTAGAATGTGTCCATCATTGGTAACAGCCAGTCCCAAGGGATACATAAACTGTCCCTCTTTCATTCCCTCTGTTCCTATTGACCTCAGTTTCCTTCCCTCCTCGTCTAGTACTGTTATACTGTGAGTGTCATGTTCTGTTGCCAGTAAATCTCTATTATTACAGACTGCTATAGAATAATGGCCATGTTTCAAAACAATCGTCTTAATTGGTCCTCTACTCAACTCTATAAATAAACCAAAGTATATAATTATGATACATACGGCTTCAACCTTTATGTATGCTCACCTTGCTTCACTGCCTCCTTCATTAATAAAAATAGCATTTCATCTTTTGTTGCCTGTGATGCCACAATCTTCCATAGCTGAAGTATCTCTAATAATAAGGTACATTGTTGCAACTTTAGTCTAACGGAATAGTAATATCTGTGAATATACCTAATTCTTTATCTCTTTTTGATCTGCTTTTCATAAGGTCTTGTTTAACAGCTGCAACTTCTTGGTTCATTAGTTGTATTTTGCCTGATTATTATAATTATACATGTACATCATAATTTTTGTTATGGAAAAGTTTTGTATTTTTGAAGAAAGATTGCCAAAAGCTAATTAATGTTTGTTGTATGACATTTCATGCAATACTGTAATTCTGGAAATTTTCGATGGTTTTATTTCCGTAAAGCCACAAAGTTTACGGAAATTAAAACAATGAAAATTGTTTACACAGTGTAGCGCCTGTATAAATTTAGCTCATTTTAGTCATTTACGAAAATAAACTAAAATGAAAATTAAAAATACTGCAATTTTTCCAGCTGAAAATTTCCAGAATTACGGTACATTTACCATTTACGTACGTGCATGTCTGTTATAATTATACCTATAATGTACAAAATGAGTTAAAGAATTAAATTTCTTGGATTTTCAAGGACCATTAACGAAAATTAATACACCACGAATGGCATGAAAATTATGATGTGTGCAGTATGTTCTGTATACATTAATGTTATTCATTAGTGTGACATTATTCTAACCTTCTTTCTCCTTCAACTCATCCTGATTTCTTGAAAGTTCAATATCTTTCAATTTAGATTGTGTCTTCACTATTTCAATACGTCCTACAGCAGTTTATTATCAATTCCACACAATTAATTTCTCACAATCACTCCATTAGTTAATATATAATTATATAAATTTACCTTTCAGGTCCAGCAGCTCGTCTTGTAGTACTTGTACCAGTGCTTTCTGTAATATATACTCATACACACTAAATGATCTTGAATATCAAATAGTAACTCACCTCTTCTTCTTCTTCTTCACAATGATTGTTGTATTTCTGTATATTGTCATATGTAAACTGATTGTGTAGATCAGTCAATGACAGTATCTTGTAGGCTTTGATCTGAGAGATTGACTTCAGTTGCTGTGTTGTTAATGACTTGAATATCATCAGGTAGTCGGAGTAACAGTAATGGAAGTAGATGATTAAGGAACCTTCCCTGACTGTTACCAGATGAAGACACACTGAAGGAACACCAAGAACAAGGCTGAGGGAATCATGAAGGGCTTCAATGTCAGATAGAGTAATGTCATTGTAGCAGTCATCAACTTCAAGGAGAAACACATTGTGATCATCTGTTTTGAAGAACACATTGACATAGGATTTGAGATTGCGTGCAGAGCAATACTGCCTGAAAACACTACAATAATTGCTCCAGATGGCCATTAGGTCTGGATACTCAGAAAGAAACGTGTCGGCAACGAATTTAAGAGCTCGAAAATTAAACCACGAGACACGAAGAGAATGGAACCAGTTCTGCAGCTCATGGAGTTGAGAGATCATCGGGACGAGCTTGTTCAACCAAACGGCAACTTGTAAAGCCACATCAGCAATTTGGCATTTTCCTTTTCGAAGGCACTGCTGTACCAAGCATTTCCATGTTTCTAAGGAAACATATCGAAAGGACTCCACAAGATGGCTGGTCTCCCGTCCCAGTCTGGCTTGTCTGGTGTAATCCCGCTCCCACTCTATCACCTCTCTTACTTCAGGATTATCTGGATTAACCACTAGTAGCTTTGGTCTCCTGTCAACGTAGATGTTGTGACACTCTCTTCCTGTCATCCAGCCCTTGACTGTACACTCACCACATCCACAACTTTGGGGAAGGAAGGCAGGAGGAACATCAGATTTTGAGGTTACCTTAATTACTATATAATTATAATAATATTTAACTATTACAAGAATACATAATTCATGTCATATATACCTGTTGGACTGATGTAGCCACAGCCGTGTTCCACTGATATACTTTCAGCCAGTGGTTTATCAATATGGGACAGTGCTAGACAGAGGTTCCTCCATGTTGGTGGGTCTACTGCTCCTTGATCTAGAACATCTCCCTTCAGCCATTTATCAATCACTTCAGACATGCATCCCTCAACATCTCCTCTATTATTAGCCTGTATGATATCTAGTGTTGGTTTCTTCACTCCTAGCCAAATTCCAAGGTCCCTCCATTGAGCACTGACAACTTTACAAGCCAAGTACACTGCACTGTGATTAATGATACCTAAAGCATACAAGACATATGTAAAACTGAACACTGCATAACAGAACTATCAATCTAAAGCTAACTTAAAACGTTCATTTCTTGTCCAGAGCCTGCCATCCTGTTTTTAGCTAGTGGTATGCAATAATGTAGAGTGGGCGGGGATGATGATAGGTGAGGCTTTGGAATGAGTTATGAATATCATTAACAGAAATATCATTAATGCGTCGCCGAGTGAGTAAGCAAATTCCATAACAAGTCAGCAAGCAAACACCAAATCACAGTATTATAATTATTAGTAAAATTTCACTACAAGTATGAACTTACCTTTTATTTTGTGAATCTGCGGTTTCACAACAAACAAATTCAAAAACATCGTTTGCTTGCCTACTCACTCTGAATATTTACTCTGAACATTCTTGCTGTCAAGATGGTGACACGTTAATGGTGTTAACGACATTCATAACTCATTGCAAAACCTCTATTCTGTGTATAACACATGTACAGGGGTAATGTATAAGGATCATCACTGCATCCTTGCACTATCATGTATAGCTCTGTACTGTGTAATGCATCATGCAGACCTCGATCTCAAAAATTCAATGTTTTGGCAAATTGGAATAATTATAATTCCATGTGCACTTAACCACTAGCAAATTTTCTGAACCATTTAACATTATTATTATTATCTCTCTCTCTGGATGGACCACCAACATGCTTAGGCTATAGCTGTGGGATAATTATTGAGTTAAATGTAAATCAGCAAAGCTATAGCATATTGTGTGGTAGGCTGGGTATCCGGTTGACCCTTGATTTTTTGCAAGCTAGGATCAGACGATGTCTGCATGACTAGGCTGAGGTCAAGATCTATAATTACCAATTAGTCCAGACTTTATAAGACATATAATTATACTTAGATTTTGTCCATTAGGGGGCTGTTTACAGTGCATGGAAACTACATTAAAGGGCAACTTCTCTGAACAGGACATGCAGCCTCTTTATAAAGGACACTCAGCAGTACTGACTTCTGAGTAATATATTTTAGTGTATTATTTAACCTCTCTAAAAAGGGTACCTCTTTATTCAAAATATTTTCAATAGACACCTCAACCAATAGTAAAGGTGTCCTTTAAAAGAGGTTCCCAGGGTCCTGTTGTTCCAGCTCTTAATTAAATTATTAATTAACTACTCACTTCGCCACTTTATAGTGTCCCATAACCAGTAGCAACCCTCAGAAGCCAATGAAAGTGTCACATCCCAAACAACGCATGAACCTGGTAAAGAAATGGGGCAAGTCCGTAGCAAGAGGACTGAGAACTCAGCCGAGGGTAAGTGGGGAGGGGATGGGCGGAGTGACTGTCTTCAGATATCTGTAACAAGCTGAGGGAAAGATACATCAGTAAGCTGAATGCAGTCTGAATGAATCTATGAATGAAATAATGAAATTTCAAATAGTAAGCTATATTACATTGACTACACCAGCATTCAGCAGATAACCATATGTAGATGTATATATATAGCAGGGTTTAATAGAGGATTAAGGATTTTTGTAAATCTCGAGGCTATTCATGACTCAAGGAATTTTAGGAGCATGCATGGTTTGTACAACCCACAAAAGTCACAAAACGTCATTAACCTTGTGCAAAACCTATATGCCATGCCATATAAGGTATTGCCAGAGATTTACATTATAAAGGAATACAATTCTACAAGTATACTGATATTTATACGCCCACTCCATTACATGTATAATTAAAGTACAAATGCACTTGCCAATGAAAGTGTCACATCCCAAACAACGCATGAACCTGGTAAAGAAATGGGGCAAGTCCGTAGCAAGAGGACTGAGAACTCAGCCGAGGGTAAGTGGGGAGGGAGATGGGTGGAGTGACTGTCATTAGATATCTGTAAAAAGCTGAGGGAAAGATACATCAGTAAGCTGAATACAGTCTAAATGAATCTATGAATGAAATAATGAAATTTCAAATAGTAAGACTACATTACATTGACTACACCAGCATCCAGCAGATAACCATATGTAGATGTATATATAATAGCAGGGTTTAATAGAGAATTAAGGATTTTTGTAAATCTTGAGGCTATTCATGACTCAAGGAATTTTAGGAGCATGCAGGTTTGTACAACCCACAAAAGTCACAAGACGTCATTAACCTGGTACAAAACCTATATGCCATGCCATATAAGGTATTGCCAGAGACTTCCATTATAAAGGAACACAATTCTACAAGTATACTGATATTTATACACCCACTCCATTACATGTATAATTAAACTACAAATGCACTTGCCTTACTTGCTCAATTTAGCAACAGCCGATTTGATCATGAGTGTGTATACCTTGCTGATAATGGCATCGAAATAACAAGGATTTAGGTATGGGTAGGGTGAACAAATGATAAAAAAGTAGTGAGAGGAGGTCCCCTAGTTTCCCACAGTTTGAGTCTATTCAATTGGAAGTGTATCCGGGCAACAAGTCACCAGACCTGAGATTATCATGGAAGGGATATGACCCAGTCGTTTTTGTCTGTAATTGGCTCGAGCATATACTTACAATTCCCTAATTATAAAAAAAAAATTAATTAATTATGGTTAATAATATTAGGGTATTTATAATCTGTCTTCATTCTCGCAGCGATACAGATTAAGATCAGTTAATGACGGGGACAAAGCAATGGTCATGACCTGGGTCCACAAACCACAACCCTCATTCAGCTGATGATTTTTCATTAAACTCCAGAAAATGATCTCAACACACTCACAGCTTCTCTAGCACTTGACATTAGCTCCACTCTAAATATAAAAAAGTAGTTTGGAGAATAATGTCGATCGATCAGTATTTTATAAAAGCCTGCTCCATTAATGTTTGCCCTTTTCTAATGTATAAAAAATGATTGTTTTTGCCCAAACTAGTTATTAATGGCATAGTAATAATGGATGTTAATTTGTAAAAAAAAACAAGAGTTACATATTATGTCTATTTTATGGTGTTTCTACATATCTATACCTTTCCTATTTATATACATTAAAGTTTTTAATGTAAAAGAATATTTTAAGTATCTATGTCATCTTGGCTTTGTTCCAAAAGTAGTTCCCTCTCGTATTGTTCTTCAATCATTCCCTGGAAATTAACCACTTCGTCTCTTTCACGATATTGATAATGTTTACAGACAGTCATATAGAAAATCAAAGATGCGAAAATCAAAACTCCTTTTCCACTAGTAAACAACATCAACTGATATATACCCTTATTAGCAATGGTGAGATCATACACAAGATCAGGAACCAAATATTTTATTGAAGACATGGCATACCATAAACCAATGAATAATCCCTTCATAGTATGGGGAGCTTGAGCACAGATAAACTCAAGTACTGTCATGAAGACAAGAAGGGAAGAAATACCACTCAACACTTGTGGTAATAGAAGGAGATAAAATATATACGAATCAGTAACCAATCCTGGACAAGGAATACTACATGAACCATTAGTAGTGTTGAGGAAACGGGTATTGCCTAATAAACAAACAGTTGTTGCTGAGAATCTATACGCATCATGTGTTAAAGATCTGGTTAGTTTGTAACCACACTGTATGTTCTGTTGGTTTGTTGGATGAGATATGAAATAAGCAAATAAAGGATACAGTAACTGCTGAACAAAACATAAAAATAGACCAATTCCCATTCGAGTCAAAAGGTTTGGTTGATAACGAAAACGAAACTTTCTGGATACAAAAAAATAAATCAAAGGAACACTAATTAAAACAATAAGGTGAGTAACGTGGTTAGGGTTTACAAACACCATCAGGAACATTCCAATACTGGGACATCCTCTGTTGTTTATGACTACTGATGATATTCCTTCTGCCTCATCCTTTATGAAGAACCCAAACAAGGACAATAGTAACAATAATAGTCTGAAAAATGTCTTCATGTCTTCTACTTCTTCATTAGTGAATGGTCCTCCATATTTCTGTTTACCTAGATCAATCCTAGATGGTAGTGTGTTCTCCCAGTATGTCAGGGCACTACGTCTCTCTGGTTGCTTGTGTTTGTAGGTATACTGTAGGATTTTAAATATATCCCGAAATGGGTTGAAATGAGTTTGGTGAATTGTTAGTTTGTTAGAGAACTTAAAATAGACTATCAATCCAGCAAGAGTAGAAACAGTTTGAAGTACTGCAGGGAAAAGAATTATCCAGCCTAGCTCGTGCACCATTTCTATCTTATTTTGACTTTCTGCCGTATAAATGAATTTACATTTCGAAAGAGTGAAGTAAACTAATGCAACGGTATAATACAAGATCACTGGACCCACATGTATACTCCAGTAGTACAGACGAATGAAAGTAATCAGTTGTTGAGAAGATGCTTCGAGCAGTTGCTGTAGTCCAAACTGAATAGCATTTGCTTTGTATAAACCGCAAACAACTATAGCAACTACCAAAGTTGTAGCTGAAATAATGACCTCTAAAGTTGTACTATTACTTGTATTATTAATTACAGTCCTTAGCATTGCACAAATAATTGTCATCAATGAGCTAATAAGAGTCAGTATCATTGACAGCCTTATCATATTGTGTCTGGAAGTACAGACATCAG
>JAYJLX010039320.1:0-15058 GCA_036873525.1 Chalinula nematifera
ACATGTATTTTGATCTACAGGTTGATATACCACTGCTATTTGAGAGACAGAGGACAGATGCTTTGTTCACACTTTTGTAATCTACATCTGATGCTAATAATGTGAGATTAAGCAAGTATTCACCTCCATTAGGGTTCACTACACCGTTCACCCAGTTTACTGGAGGAGGTGATATCACTATTGTCCTTAATGCAAATACACTCGGATCAGCCGAACTGATGACCAATATGGTTTGTTCCGTAGGCCATACAATCTCTACTAAAATTCCAGAATTACATGAGCATAGAACAGGCACAAAAGCAGATTTGATCAAGAAACAAGAGTGCTGCTATAGGATACTGCTGGGAGCAGGTGAGCATTTCGGTGTTTCGAAGCTTGTCCTTGACTTTCGAAATCAGAAGGGATATTACGTTGATGTTGTTGAATTTAAGGCAGGACCCACCTGTCTGTCAATTTGTTTATTTGACTACATCTTAGGCAAGATTCTTAATGTCAATTAATTATAACTCGATACTGATTATAGTACTGAAACAATTAATGTATCTCAGTCTTATAATCATGAGAAAAAACATTACTCTCCATGAATTGATTTGTAACAGTTATAGATCTATATATACTCTCTATTGTTTTCATATACTGTTAACCTAACAATCATAACTGATGGGAGCTATGAAAAGCAATACAATGGGTTATAGGCTTACCAACGAAGTAAATCAAGTCATCAATAAAAAAAAATGACGGATGTGGAAGTGATAGGGGAACGAAGCAAAAAGATCTCGTTTTAGAAATAAATTAGAAACGATCCCAAAAAAACACATCCAATATTAAAATGTCAAAAACAACGGTATAAACATATAACATGGAGTGAAATATTCATTGTGAACAAGTTTGAGAAACTATCGGTAAAGGTAAAAGTTATAAAACTTGATGAACTGACAACCGATAATGGTGGAATTACAAAACAAGACATCATTGCAGGACTACTTTTCAAAGTTGATTTATAATTATGAAAATCACTCCGAATGCGAGACAGGATTCACCAATGTATATGACACTAGTCCAAAACCATTCTTGAGTACTAACTCGTTATGTCAAACATGTGCATTTAAGTCCCATCACATAATAAGATATATCAGCTTTGTCTTGAACATAAATTATACTATCTTTTTTTAAACAATAAACATATCCATATACAAATGCACAAGTGGGCTATCACAATCCGTATGCTACCACAAATTGTCTAATGTGGATGAGTAAAATTGGTTCTATATTAAATAGTAGGGCAAGCCTTACTTTAACATGTATACATTTTTTCTTGTTTATAATTTGTATACGCACATTTAGTACAGTTGGCAACCCACCTATCTGCACTCGATAAGGCAGGCCTCTTTCGGGTGGATTACCAACCTAATGCCCAATAAAGTAGTAAGGAGCGTGGATTTGAAAGACTTTTTTCGTGTTTTCCACCAACTTAAACTACCGTACCCTTAGATACATGTAAGTATGTGGCAATATTATTTAACAAATTACAACTTTTTTTTTCACAAATGAAGATTACATATATGTAGTTTGCCTGAGATTGAAGTGACATACCAGCACAAAAAAATTGCACTTCTATTGATTTCGTCATTCCCTCATATTTTTTACTGATTTGGAATGGTATGCGGCCAACTTTGTGCCTCTAATTTAGAAATTATTGTTAAAAAAACATTCAAACGCAGTCTAAAAGTTCAATTTATAAATTACATGTACCGTTCTTTGGAGACAGCTATAGTTTGATAGATATTGCCATTAACTGTGTAAGTGCTTATAGTCATAACTTTTTTCTCTACTATAGAAAAATCAAGGGATAACACAAATTTTTACTGACAACACTTTTCTATAATCCTCGGTTTAGGTTTTCGACACGCAAACTGAGCTCGTAATAATATACAACTCCACACCTGACTTCATAATAACAGCATATGGAGCAGCCCTTGCCGGGGGGGGGAAGCAGAATCCTCACCATTCGAACAAATGGTCATAGCTGGTCTAGGTCACCTCACCCAACAGTGTTACCTGTGTTGTTATACATTTTAGGGATTTGCATCATGAAGAACAGACATATCAAGTTACACTTGTTACAGCAAGGAAACATGAATACATCTCAAGACAGCGGACAAACTTTTTATGGTAAAGTAACTCTAAAGAAAATTGGAGCCTGTACCCATAACTTACTTGAAAAAAGTGAAATATATTGGAGTTTTTTTGTGAAGATTTTGAAGTTCCTTACTGACAATTTCAACACAGGATTGAAAGAAAGGGACAATGTACCTAGCTGTAATCGTGATGATGAGAAAAAGAAGGTACTACTTCTAGATCCGAGAGGCGAACAACTAACTGATTGATTACTCCTAACATAAATGTCAGTACAGAGATTATATTTATCATTGTTGCAATAAAATTTTTTAATAATGAAGCAGGAATATCAGCACAGGATGTTACATTTACTTATCACGAAGACTTTCGTGTTAATTCACTAGCATGACAAATACATCTTCCAAGGGACGATTATTAGCAAACACCCACAGAAATATTACAAAAGGTGGGAAAAAAATTCCAGTATTAAAATATCAAAACCAACAGTTACAACAAATCATAATAACATGTATACAAAAAAGTGGTCGCTAGTGTTCCTGATATTACATGGAATGAAATCTTCGTCAACAATATTGAGAAAGTATTGGTAAGGGTAAAAGATATAAAACTTGATGAACTGAGAGATAACAAGAAATATTTGTCTTTGAACATCAATTATACTATCTTTTTGAACAATAAATGTATCCATATACAAATGTGCAGGCGGGCAAGCTATCACGCTCCATGCACATTCAACAAATGAAGATTACATGTATGTAGTTTGCCTGAGATTGAAGTGACATACCAACACAAAAAAATTGTACATCAGTTGATTTCGTCATTCCCCCATATTTTTCACTGATACATGTAAGTATATATGTGGCAATATTATTTAACAATTTCAGTTCTTTTTTCGTTGAATTAACCATAAAAAAAGGAAGAATTTATTTCTTGTGGTGAGTGGTGAGTTGTTAGTATAAGCCCTTCCCATCTCACACAAATGAAGATTACATGTATGTAGTTTGCCTGAGATTGAAGTATAATTTTCACCGATTCGGAATGATACGTGACTAACATTGTGCCTCTATTTTATAAATTATTGCAAAACAAAAACCCATTTAAACACAGTCTAAAAGTTCACTTTATAAATTACATGTACCACTGCTTCGAAGACAGCTATAGTTGTTTGATAGATATTGCCATTAACCTTAGGATTACAGTAAATCCTAGTTTGAAAGCTGAAGATGTATGTGGCAGTAAACTTGAAGCAAAATTTCCTAACATTTCAATCCAACAATTTCCTTACATGTACATGACAGTCTGTCAGAGGAAGCTAAACAAAACCTCATGGTAGGAAAGTACGCAAGCAGAAGTAGGGTATGTTACTACGATTCGAAGTCTGCTGTAGTTCAATGTTATCAAGATAACAAATACCAATACCAAAGATAGCAATGTTAGAACAATCCCAATCAAAAGAAGAACACTTCCGTCAGTATCTCCACTGCTGAAAACAATTATCTAACGAGAGTGGGAGGGAAACAGCTTCAAAACTTTCCAAACCACATCATCAGAGTAACTGAAAAAGTAACAAACTTTACGGCTCACCAGAGTAACGAACTACATGTATTATAAATTGCATCAGGAGAATTATACTCCACTTTGATGTCTCCTATTTAAAGACTCTTATTTAAACACGAGTGGCCCTTTTTACACAACAAACTCAAATTCTCTACTATTTGTTCCGGTGACAATTCTGCACAATGTATCATGTTCAACCGCAGCATACCTATCAATAACCCAGTGCAGCTTCCGCCAGTACCGTGACGTCTAGCAGCTCCATTAAACAATGCCTCTTAGACTATAAGGATGTGATTGTGACATGCTGTAAGTTAAGTTATTGTATAATATATTCGAGCCTCAGATTTACATATACTATAGACTCTACTAGGATATGGGCATTTGAAAAAAGTTAAATATTGGAGTTTTTTTGTAAAGATTTTGAAGTTCCTTACTGCTAATTTTAACATATAGGATTGAAAGAAATAAGGGACAATGTGTTCAGCTGTGATCATGATGATGAAAAAAAAAAAGTACTACTTCTAGATCCAAGAGGGGACAACTAATTGATTGATTAGTCCTGATATTGGTGTCAGTACAGAGATTATAATTACCATTATTGCAATAATTTTTTTTAATAACGAAGCAGGAATATCAGCACAGGATGTTACATGTACTGTACTTGAACTTTCCTGTTAATT
The DNA here is from genome assembly GCA_036873525.1 of Chalinula nematifera. Taxonomy (NCBI): domain Eukaryota; kingdom Metazoa; phylum Porifera; class Demospongiae; order Haplosclerida; family Chalinidae; genus Chalinula; species Chalinula nematifera. The sequence goes on from JAYJLX010039320.1 coordinate 4,377, forward strand.
CACTAGTGTGACAAATACATTTTCCGAGGGCCGACTATTAGCAAACACCCAAAGAAATATTATAAAACAAATTCTTTAGGAGCATATAAGGTGATATCTGATGTACATGTAACTGGTCCATCAGAAAAATCAGTATCTGCCCCCAAATAGGAATACAATACAAAACAAGAAAACTCCTGTTGGTATTTCAACTGCAGTACATGCACTACCGAAATTTAGGTGATAATGCATAAAGGTACCAAGCTGATAATGCATTGTATACAATAAATACAACAATCGTTACAATGAATATAATCTCCATTATGAACACCGAACAAAGAAGTGCTCCATTCTTTCCTTTTTTAGTTCTGCTCCTACATCTTGTGTGTGACTTGCTTTTAATTATTGTGTTTGGAATTATGTTGCTTTTATTATGGAGAATAAAATTGAAATGATCTCACTTGTCATACATGTGCTTTATTTTTTAATTTAATATTCAAATTTTTTTTTTTTGTTCCTTCTATAACTAAAGTACCATCCTACTTTTTGGGCTACTTGCAAGACCTACATGTAGTCAAGGCCTGCTTTATTTATATGCTTTACTTTTTTGGATTAAAAGACAGCCAATTTTTTTCCTTCCTTTTTGTTCATTGTATATATACATGTAGCTTGGTTTGTCAAGGAATGGCAGAAACTCCGCCATTTACTCAAGAGCAGCGCTTCTATATACTGAATTTGAGAATACAATTAAAATTGCTGATAATAAAAACACCAACGACAGAACTAATGATACCACCGAAGATGGCACCAATGATAGTAATGATGATGGCACAGACAATATCGATAGCCATGACAACAGCACCTATGATAGCCCCGATGAAACAAATTTTTGCCCACCTAGTGTGATTTGGCCCAGATCCCAGACCCCATAGGGCTCGAGTAGCGTGCACCTCAACGTGTCTAACGTATCCATACTGGCAGGGAAAAATGTCGAATTGTTTGAACTTCTCCTCAATACACAGATGACAGAGTAGTAACTGCAGTAGAATGACACACCCCAGGAAGAAGCCTGTAACAAATACTTTGGCATGAATGGAGTAATTCTCGATGATGGTTAGTAACTACTTTTATGACGAAGTATCCTGAGAAAGCCCTATAATTATTTGCCTATTCAAGATCATCATGAAGGCAAGCTAGTCCCAGTTTACGCATAAGGCAGCAGCCATCACAAATTCGCACGTGGGAATCAATGGATGCTATAGGGAGGGCACAGAATTATCCTGACAGGGTTTGTCTGTTGGCTACCCCCCTTCTAACAAGTAACCCTGATACCCTGTGGCTTGACCAGAGGTTTTCAAAATGCTCAAGGTGATCAGTCTGTGGTATACTGCTAGTGTATAATTAATCAGCAAAGGGGCTCAGCACTGCATGGCAATCTATACTCTATATGTACAATACATCGACTGTATAATTATTGTTCTATTGTATTCTGATAGAATATCTTCCATTCACTCACCCCCTCGCTCACCCTCTCCTTCACCCTCAAAGCACCACCATGTAAAAGAAATAAGAAGTATCTGTGCTCTTTTTTTAGATGTGCACTCTTCCCATTTACACATGATCCGAGATATACTGGAGGCCAGGAATTTAGGCCGAAAGGCTGGAGAATAGAGCCTGGAGACCAGGGATTCGGGCCTATACATGTAGTATTTGAGAATGTCAAAATTGAGAGAGATTGCAGAGGTTGAAATCAAGACATTGATTGTAAGACAAGGATACCATAATTTGGGATATTTTCATACTGTTTGTTTATAATACAGCCTGTACAACTGAATAGATCTCACAAAATTAAATATGAATCTTTTTACTAGAAAATTTCCTCAATTACGTACTTGTCCTGAAGGATTAAGCAAAATCTTCAGCTGTGCCAGTATAGTCGCCTTATTTTATGCTTTGCATTGTTAGTGCATGCAAGGAAGTCAGAGATGACTGCTAATTTAACTACAATTATACTTGCTTATAGCAAAGAGATGTTGCAGATGTCTTCATCGCATTACAAGCGGCAGCAGAAAACAACTTTGCTGATTTTTCTGTTTAACAGTTTGCATTAATTTTAATTTTTATTCATTAGTAAGAACAAACTGGTGTTGTACCGTCTCCACTTGTTACACTGTCTACAATGTGTAACAAAAGTAATCCACTGCATGTGTAGTATACCTCTTGACCAAAGCTATATGTACTGTACGTAATACAGAAAAGCTAATAGGTATACAATTTTTACTATGGTGGAGCTTGGTGGATTATTTAATAAACCTACAGTGAATAAGTGCAAGAATGGAAATTGCTTCTATGCTTACATACATGTATGCTCACTATGTAAACTGACATAGCCTAGTTTTCAAAAACACAAGGATTAGGGATGGTTGGAGTACAACCAAGTGCCACATTGCCAGGTCTCTGCTGCACATGGAACCTGATCAAACCATCATTGATGGCACCCATAGTTCTCTCAGCAGCAGTGGCCTCAACAGCTTCGATCTGTTCACACTGCCAGGGCTCTGATCATAAGGAGAACAAGTGTGCCCTACTTTCAGTTTACCTCCTCCTGGAGCATAAAGATACTGGTATCGGATGATAATGATCCAGTGGCTCGAGAATTGAGTGACAGCCAAAGTGAAAGCTTGTGCATTGAAGCCAAAGTCAAACTAACTGCTGCACACACCATCCGTCACTCACTCTAAGCTAGCCCGCACTCAGCTGACCCCCTTCAACTATTCAGTAGAAATCTATCGGTATTTCAACCGCTGTCCCTACTCAGACTTGGATGATAATGTATACAGGTACCAAGCTGATATACATACAGCATTCTATAGAGCCACTATAATAATGAACATGATCTCCATTATTAAACACAGCAACGGAGAACTGCTCCATTTTCTTCTTCTTCAGTTCTGCTCCTACATCTTGTGTGAATCTTGTTCTTAACTATAGTGTTTGGAATTATTTTGTTTTTATTTAAGAAGAATAATTCTTCATTGGATTATACAACCAAACAAGTTATTGGTGCAGTAGAAGTACTGAATAGTGGCGATATTATTACGGTACACAGTCATAAATTGAATGACACAGAGATATACAGACTAGTACTAGAAATTCGACAATCAGATTATTGTCACCCCATTTATATGCATCCAGTTAAGACAGTGGAATGAAATATATTTTAAAATTTCCAATTAATTCATCATAATCCTTTATAATACAAGACTTTCTACCCAGTTCAATCGTAACAGGCTAATAAGGCCAAATAATACAAATCAAGAATTCGATCGGCAACAGCCCAAGAAAGAACTACTGATCCCTCTAGCCAAATTTTGTTTTTATAATTGCTCCACACCAGATTGCAACAAACCTGGGCATACTGCTCTATCTTACTTGATAAAGGCAGGCCCCAGTAGTCCTTTATAAAACACAGGCCATGGAAACACTAACTATTATGGATATTACTAGACGAAAGCATATTGCATTATTTGGGGCGAGCCTTCGCGACCATGCATAGTTATTTAAATTGAGTTATTTGTCTCATCATAGATAGTGTATCTATGGTCTCATGTAGCCAGACCGTTCTGCTCTGAAGTGAGTGGGAGGGCTTGGTTAGAGTGATACCAGACTGTTGCACTTAGGCCATTAACAGATCAAGCTCAAAAAAAGCAATTGAACAGATCTAACTCAAGAAAAGCAATCGAAACAAAACAGTCTACTCAATGCTGTTACACTGCTGTCATTAGCCAAGAATTCAAACATCCATAGTATCCTAAGCATGCAACTATTTCCTTACTATTTGATAATTTCTAAGAAAGCAGAGAATTGTCTTGTTTTCTAAGTAGATACTGTACATTACTGCATAAATTTGTGGCATCAAACACCAAGAACTGAGACAGTAAACTTTTGAGTCACGACTGCCAGGGCTGAAATTCCAGCTTGAATCCGCTACCATCTGTAATTCAAAAGTTCAAAAGAGTTCAAAACTCTTCTTTGGAATATAGGACAGCTGTGTATTTTTAACAGACTTACCGTAGCTGACTTTACGTAGCCATTGTATTATAAACGTACTAGGTAGGCATAGTTTGATAACACATGTTATTGTGAGTTTACGAAGTGTAGACAATACATAATTTTCCCATAATTTGGTCGACCCTAACTTACGTACGGTTTCGACCAGTGTGGGGCTCGCTCAGGCTCGCCCCAATTATGGCTTTCTTTTTTTTTTTTCTAGGTTTGTTGTTCTTCAAGTACTGCCCCCACATTTGAGCTACATGCAGGACCTACTAAGGCCTGTTTCGTTTATACATGTATTTTTTGGGGGGTTATAGTCATATTTTTCCTCTTTTCCTTTCCTCAACATGAATATTTCTTTCTTGGGGGTTTCTATTCCTTATACAAATACTGACTTAGTAAGGGTGCACATACAACATACATGTACATGTATATAATACTATTTTTCCATTGTCATTTGATGTTAATATTCGCACTCATTCAATCTTTGAAAGGCCTTCCTCAGTCCCTAGCCGGTAATCAAAGGGTGATTCTTAATGCATCTGTGGTAGCCAATCATGCATCTACGGCGGCCAATCATGTAGCATACATGTATGTCTCAGACCACATAAACAAAACGGAATTTTTTTTTTTAAACTATGAGGTTGTATTTTGGCTATGTGCACAGTTTAACTTGTGGGTAGCTGTATACCCTATATAGTGCATGCCTCATTGTTCCAAATTCCCAACAATTTGTTTACCAATCTCCAGTCCAGAAATGCCATCCCTAGTCTAGACATGCCATTCCTACTCTAAACATGCCATCCCTAGTCTAGACATGTCATCTAAATGTGTGTATAGCATAGTTATGAAGGTTATTTGTGTGTAATGAAGTGTTGACACCTTATTCATTCATTCAGTATTCCTTCATAATAGCTATTGTTCGTTATTATTGGACTTATCGGCTATACTGTTGTCTGCCTATAGTTGTATCATGATTTCTATAATTTTTGTAAGGGCTGTTTAGCCTGCTATATATAAGATCACTATTTGAGTATTATGCTGTTGTTCTTGGCTATTTTGGAATAATATATTGTTGCTGCTACACTGGTGTTAGAAGGGGGATCGCCATTATCACATCCTCAGTTATTCCTGTCAGCAAGAGGCCTCCGGCTCGATATCAATCGGGAGCAGATTTTACGCTGTGGCTTTGCCAATTTGACATATATGTTACAGAAGCAGGGATCGACAAACCAAAGCAAGCACAAGAACTTCTCTCATTGTTGGAAGATGAACCATTTAGTGTTGCTGATCAGCTGGGACTGATCGGAGAACTAGATGTCCAGAATGTCAAGGAGGTGTTAACCCAATATTTTTCTCTTGAGGGAAATGAACTGGAGTGGCAGATGAAGTTTCATTAGCATATACAGAAGCAGAACGAAACACTAGCCAAGTTTGCAGGTGATTTACACAGACTGTCAGATAAAGCATACCCCAAATGGGAACCAAAAATCTGGTCTTCAGTTAGCAACTAGTCACTTTATTCAAGGGGTTTGATCGCCTAGCACACAGCTGTTGATGCAAAGGAGTCCCACAAAGTTGGATGAAGCTTTGAAGGAAGCTACACAATTGGAAACAGTTGCAGAGACTCAGAAAGCTATTCAAAGGCCTAGTATTACTCCATCAAACTCCATAACCAGCCAACAACCACCTGTGCCTGCGGGATCTGTGTCACAGTACCAACATAATATTGATTCCTTGTCGCAGCAGGTTAAGATGCTACAGACTGAGTTGGCGCGAGTAAAGAAATCCAGTCAGCAACCCTCATCGATACCAGATACGGGTAATGGCCGGCAGTCTAGTCAGAATTGGACACCTTCAAGAGGAGCAAAAGGACGGTGTTGGAGTTGTGGTCGTTATGGACATTCGTACAAAAAGAAACAGTCACATACCAACACGAAATGCTTTGTTATGCCAGAAAGGGGGTGCCATGGTGGTCAAGGGCTCCACTAATGGTGTTGCTACAGATATGTTAGTTGATACAGGGTCTACCCTTACATTACTGCACAAGAATATATGGTTGCAGCAGACAAGTACTATTCCTCCGTTACGAGACCCCGGTCAGAGAGTGGTGACGGCTAATGGTGAAGAAATGCACATATTGGGGCAAAGTGAGGTACCTATTAGGCTTGGTTCTGTTGATGTCAATTTTCCTATCCTAATAAGCGATTTGACGCAGCCCTGTTTACTGGGATTAGATTCTTACATGGTAAAGTTTTTGAGGATTGGAGGAAATGAGGTGCCCCTGTCATATAGTGCCGGACAGACGGAGATTTCATTACTCTGCCACGTGGCTGATACAATGGTTATTCCTGGGAAGCACCAAATTCAAGTTCCAGTGTACCTCACAGATGGCTGTTTCACTCATCAAACCACTGGGATGATTGAACCTTTAAACCATATTATTGAACATAAACAGTTGTTAATTGCTCATTCCTTATCTGTTTGTGTAGATCAAGAAACTTCGAACTGTGTTGTGAACTTCTCAGTAGCCCCCACAACTATTTATTCAGATGAAAAGTTGGCTACCTTTTCTACGGGAACAATGTTAGATGAGGTGTGTGCTGTCACAGAGGGTGATAGTCATATAGATCGTGCTGAGAATTCTCATACCCCCATTCCTCAATTTGGAGCAGATCCCGAGTCTCCCTCCCGAGGAGTTATCGAGATTCCATTCATTGTTACGGGAGTTTGCAGGAATATTTTCAAAGTCTGATGATGACATTGGAAAAACGGATTTAGTCAAACACCGTATCAAACTACATGATTCAGATACCCCTATTAGACAGAACTATCATCAGGTCCCTTTTCATCAAGAACTGACCAATAAGATGTTGGCCAGCAATATTATTGAGCCAGCTAGCGGGCCATGGTCGTCATTGGTTGTACTTGTAAAAAAAAGATGGTTCTTCTTGTTTTTGTGTCGATTTCAGGAAGTTAAATGCAGTCATGTTATTTCTCTTCTCTTGACTTAGCTAGTGGATACTGGCAAGTGCCCATGGATGAAGAAGATACGGAGAAAACAGCTTCCACAACTTCATTTGGCTTGTACCAATTTAAGGTTATGCCGTTTGGATTGTGCAATAGCCCTGCCACTTTTCAACTAACTAACACAAAACACAGGATTATTGTTCACAAGTGACATAAAGTACATGAATAATCAAGATTGATAATTAGTCATTTTATGACATAAAATAAAATAATCAAAATAAAATGGAAATGTGCAATTTACAGCTAACCGCATATTACATGTACACATATAAATTTTTACTTTCAATTAGCATGCATACCACTCATGTTACTGTGTATTACAATTTAGCCTTGCACACTACACTGCATATTATATTATACTGTATATACATGTACATGTAAGTGCCATAAACAGGTACTTAATTACAAGCACGTATTCATTCTATGGAGATACAACCACATGCACCTTAATTAAGAGCTAGTACAGAAATTTATTAGTGTGGGTGTGCATGTATACTGTCATACTTACAGTGCCACCTTTAGTAGGGAAACAACCTCATCCTGTGAACACAGACATATTCTGGGGGGATCACCCGCACTATCATTCTTCAATTCCTATTAAAAAAAAAAAAAATTAATAAAACACAAACAGCAACTAACTAACTAACTCCATTCTTTTGGTTAGAGTAATAATTCATATTTAGTGAGAATGAATACAATTATGACCCTAAGTCACGTACACTACCTAATATAGTTACACTGTACATGTAGTGTAAACAGTAACTTGATACTATTGCAAACATTCCATAGTACATGTACATCCAATACTATAGGACTATGTTTGGTATCAAAGTAATATTTCTTATACATGTACATGTACATCATCAGGCTTAGGCTTATTTATAATAAAAATAATGCTAGATTGATGTGGCATGGGCGATTTGACCTTTTGAAATTTAACAATCAGTGTAATATAATAATTGCAATTCAATGTACATGCATATTCACTGTGTGCGTAAAGGCTGCTTCACAATATTGAACACACTGGAAATTTCCGTTTAACATCCGTAATCTTGATGCAGACGAGACAGCAGAATAGAACAATTTCTATTCCAGCATCTTGTGCAACGTTCTACATGTACATGTATGTGAACCAGCCTGAAAGGTCAAATTGCCCACACATTTTACATAATATTCTATGTACACTATAGGCTTATTGACAGCATGGTCACTAACTGTTTCAGTTGGCTTCTTGTCACCGAGTTTATGATAATGAATGAGATTAACTGGACTATTCCATTCAATAAACAATAGTAGAGTGGCATCTGGGACAAATAACAGTATATTATTATTATGATTAATACTAGTATAATAGTTCAACCCTCTCTCAAATACAATTTACCTTGAATAATGGACAATGTGTCTCTTAGTAAAGGAACAAAAAAAGTCTGCTTCAGCTAAAAGAATAGAAAATAAATAGGTTAATAAATAAGATACAAGTATGCATAGAATATACAATTGTATTAACTCCTTACTACTACAGGGGCATTATACATTATACATGTACATGTACATGTAGATATTCAAATAGTACTAAAAAAAAGATGCCAAGCCTCAATCAAAACTACCTTTTCTACCACCATTACACTACAACTTAAGAATTTAATAATAAAGAAACATACAACTAAAGCATTTTACACTACATGGTATATATACTACAGTTATTATACACATGTGATACATACGCATACAAATATACATTGCATATAGCAGCATTTGTCAGCAGAAGGGATAAGGAAAAAGACAATCATCATGAGCCATTTTTCTGAGTTGCAAAGGGCAATTGCAAAGGTCAAGCCAAACAAATTTTTGTTTACATACTACAGGATGTTTACTTCCTGACTCTACCCCACACATAACAACAAGCATGTAGAATAAATATATATTACTAAACACAGGAAGCAACAAAGGAGGTCATCCTAATCTGGTGGGTAAGGGATTATAATCATTCCCCCTACAACCTTTCCTCACCTTCAATTAACCCTCCTTGCTTTCAAAATGATGGTCTTAGCAAAGGAATAGGAACATTAACTAATACCATGATATAAATACAGTGCATATGCATGTACATATACATTGATGTACACAACTTTAAAGTGTATTATATCACAATAGGTACATGTACATTGTATACAGTACATGTAGTTTACTAGGGTGAGCTTAGACTGAGCTAGCTTAAGTAAGATATACGTACGTAGATATATATGTACACTGTATGTACATGTACAAATTTTTGGTCACAACTACATGTACTTTAGTACCATCAAATGTGTAACATGTACACATTAAGTCAATGATCAATCACCATCACATACAAGTACCTTCAAAATTTCAATAATCCAATTGCTCATCTGATCCATAGCACCATCCTTTTGTCTCCGAATAAGTACTATAAATAAACTGGGTAACAGCCACTCCAGAAACCCTAAGAAAAAAGCAACAGTCGTTTATAATTATCTGAACTCTTCAATAAAAAACATGTCTTTATTTAAAAATTTTCAACAAAGGAATTTTAAATTTGAAAACTTTGATACCGTCGAAATAGAATACGATATACATATACCTTGAAAAGCCAGAAACATGCAATAGTTTGTTGAAGCTAATACCGTATGTAACTCACTTTGGTCCGAATACTTGGCAGAATGATCGGGAACAGCAAACGAAGACGGAAACTCCTTTAGCAGTTCAGCAAGCACATCTACCACAGACTGATACTTCTCTTCTCTTATATCTACAGCAATAGAAAATAAAAACCATAAAAATTTCTTGAACTGTTCTATTAATTAGTAAGTGATACAGTGAAAATTATAAAGTCGAATTACTTTCAATGTGTTTGCTCAAAGTGAATAATAACAGGCTAAACTATAGTATGTTCACGTTGACTTTGGCCTCATTAACTTATGCAAAATATTCCTAGGGAGCCCTTATTAACACCTTAACATGTTAAATGCTTAATAAATTTAATAATTTTATTAAAATTTAAAGTGAATGTAATTGTAATTTGTCATTTCTTTTAAACACAGTAAAAAACCCAACAAAATTGAAATAGTCCATTAAAAAAACCATTAAAACAGTAAATTAAATTAAACATTAAACACTTTTAAATTAAATAAAGACACCTAAATCAAAACAATACATTAAATTACACTACACTAAATTAATCACTACAATTATTATACATTAAAATCAACAGTAACGTCCTGTGGTCAATGGTTGTGTCTTGAAGTTCTGTGTCAGTTGTGTCAAGTGTCGGGTGGTGGCTGTGAGACAGTGAAAGCTACAGCATCGGGTGACGAAGGAAGATGGAAGATGAATTAACGAAGAGGATGGAGATTGAGATGCAGAGTATACAAAATTAACAATGAGGATTAAAAATGACTAAAGTACAAAAATAAACAATGACACGTATACAAAAAAATAAATAGCTGAAGTTAAAAAAATAAACTGAAAAATGAGCAGTATACAAAAAAAAAACATGAAGAAATAAATAATGAAGTTAAAAACATGAAGATAAAAAAAAAACACGGATGATAAAAAGATGCATGGCAATAAAAATGATAGTTGATTTTAAAATGAGAGCT
>JAYJLX010039331.1:0-15054 GCA_036873525.1 Chalinula nematifera
TACATATAATATATAATATATATATATATAAATATAGCATGCCTGGGTGTATACAATATATACCCGAGTGAATAGTTAATAAACCCGAGGGCGCAGCCCGGCCTTTTCTGGACATAATATAAATTAGCAACAGTAGACTCTAAACCAATTATACATAATAACACAATAAAATAGCTTGGTATGGCAGCTAGTAAAATTTCTTGTTGTAGTGAAATTCGTTGGTATAGTAACTGCACTATTTACATCGTTAAATTTCAGAATAATAAATTTAAACCACCTTACCACTAGCAAGCACCTTCCTCAACAATTTAGAGATCCATGCACTCGAAGAAAAAAAATCATTTACCTTAATGCAGAGTCTATCATATATGATTGTGTCCCAGGAGCAGTTCCAAGACTAACACTGTCTGGTGAGAGAAAGTACTTCTGCAGATACTCCCTAATTTTGAAATCATCTATAAGTGCTTCACATTTTGCTCTTTTATAGTTGTGCAATGAAGTAACCAAATGTGATTTAAATCCTCCCTCATTTGAGCATATTATTACCAATCGATAGCCTGTATATACAAACATGTTAATTTATACACTATATAATTATAATAGTAAATCAATCCAACCTTTTTTTCCTTGTTTTAGTCTTGTAAGTTCTTTCAATGATTGATCACAAACAGAGTATTTAAGCTTTTCTCCATGTACCATGCAAAAAATACGTTTGTTATCAGGATCATATAAACACCTTCGCCAAAACAAAATTACCTGTGGTAAAACATAGTCATGCATTACTGAAAAAATAAGATTTAAAACATATGTGACATGGAGGATCCAGCACTGAAAATCTCAGTTTAACAATTGCCTGAAATTATATCTTATATGCCTTACTGTAAAAAAAACCCATTTCAATTTGACAAAACAAAATACAAAATGTGTTTTTTTTTATTAATATGATTAGCTACTTCTGCTACAGGCCGGCTAGTGTACTACTGAACACATAATGTAAAAGCAAGGACACTATAGCTTTAAAGATTTTACATAAAATAAATAGGACTACGCACTCTAGTACTTTTTAATAGCTTGATGGAATCATTTTAAATAAAGATGTTTAAAAAAACCGTACTGTATGGTACAAAAAACTTCTAGAAATCCTTTGATATCCCCATAAACTATTTTAAATCGCTATTGTATAGTATAGTCCTGATTTTTAAGATGAATTTGTCTGAAGCTCAATTTTATGCTCAATTTCATGACCATAACAACTATTCAATAGCTTTACAAGACTCAACTATATCTGGGAATACTATAGTAGCAAAAGCAGGAATGTTATATCTGTATATTAGATTCAGAACCAATAATCTTAACGTGTTTGTAATTTCAAGCATAAGAATATGCCTCAATCTAGCTTTTTTTGATTTATATAATAACTTTTAGAGCTCTAGAAACTACCATAAAACGAGATTAAATGCCAAATCGCCAAATTACCAAATTCAAAGTATTAGAAGCTACATGTATCCATCTTCATAACACATTATCAGTAACAGAATCACAAAACCCTGAAGAGACTTGAATTCTTTTCGTCATGCACCTATCAACGCTACTTTAACATGCACAAAATTTGAGGGACTATACACAAAAAAAAACAGCCAGAATCTGTAACCTACTTTAAATAGTCTTGACACAGAAATAGTAGCCGTGCATGAATTCTTGTTTCCCTGCTTTTGGCTTATGTTGTGGGTCTTATACTTTTGAAAAAAAATTATTGGTCTTTCTTGGGTTTACATTAATAACTTTCCAATCCATTGAAATCCAATTCATGCACATACAACATTTTAATGTCTTACCTCTTCTGAAGTGGTATGCTCAGTACAAAGAAGAACTTCTTCATTCGTTGGCAATGGTTGACTTACATCATTTGCATAAATTAAAATCGCCATTGTTAAAACATTTTCTATCAAATCAATTAATCATAACACTCTTATTTATGACAAAAGCAAACTTACCATTAGAGGTAACAAACAAATTTGGGCTATCTGATTTAATACCCAATCCATCTACTTTCCTGCACTCTTCGATTCTTTGCTTGTCTAAAGGGGAAACAAAGGAGTCCATTCTCAAGTACTAAAAATGAAGTATTACTGAGAAGAGTCCACTATTTAAGTTTTTTTTTTACGACTGGACTACAGTATAATAGCCCCACAGAAAGCATCCTTGTCAATTTAATTTATTACTGGATATGTAATAAAAAAAGCATGGATACATTAAGTGACATGCATGCCCATATTGAACTTAACAAAAGTATTTGTGCAAAAATTTTATCTTTTTTTCATGCATGCTGCTGAACTGACTAAACTTTGTGGGTTAGGATAAACGTATGTACGCAGGATATAATAATTAAAGACCCATACTTAACTGCATTTTCCATATCTATGTTGTGTAGCAATCAACTAATCAACTCATGGGGGTGGCAGAATAAAACTATTCAGCGTGGCCTGACCCTCACACAAACAGAGGGTTAGAAAAAGGCCAACACTCAAATCTGGATCACTGCAGAAAATCTTGCAGTGGCAGCAAATGACATTTACCCTTTGATCAAAGTTATATATTAATAATTATTACTATAGCTGTTTCGTAATAAATGAAGTGGAACACGTGTACATGCCAATTGAAAAATGGCTCAAATTTGCTCCAACCTGCTCATTGTACAAGAATGATCCAGATTTAAGTGTTGGGCTTTTCCTGACCCATCTGTCGATGCGAGGGTCGGGCCACACCTGACTAGAATAAAACATGGTTCTAAAAACAGCATATCCTTCACACATTTTGGAGGAAAAGGTCATTATTGCATGAGCTTTTACTCTATATACTCCGTTTTTAGCACCAACGTTATGGAATTGAAGTATATACATGACAAAAAAACTAACATTTTGTCCTGATATAATTCAAAATAGAACTTAGTTCTGGAAGACTTAAGTAATCTTTTCTATCCATAGCTTTACATCTGCAACAGAAAAAGTCTTAATTATTATGCATAAAAGTGATGCCAAGCAGCATAAACTTCTGCTTTTCATCATAAAAAGTACGTACATTCCCCTAATATTCTCTACTGGAACTGTAGATTGTGACTCTTCAATTGCGGAATTTCGCAATCCTAAAACTACTTGATTGAAAGCATCCTCAGTTTCTCGGATTTGATCATCCAGTATCTCAAAATATGCATTTGGATTTAATTTCACAAGAAAATCATTAATGATTTGAACATGGGTTTTTTTCTCAGGCTCTTGGTGAACAGTTTTACTACCAATTTCATCAATTACATCATCTATAATTGTAGTCTCAGAAACAGGACACAACTTGATAATTTCAGCAATTGCCCATAAACTGTTAAAACCGTAACAGCTTGTTAAGGATACATAAATCTCTTGTTCAATTTTCGAAAACACAGTTTCTATGATATCTTCACATGTTAAAAATTTCTTAGCTGATGAAATAGAGACATCAGTTTCTGCAATAACTGTCTCTCTTTCAAGGTCTATATCACCATGTTCAACCAAGAAATCAAAAGACTGAACATTACTCAAAATATTTTCGGCAGTTGAGCATGGAAACACATTTCTTAACAAATTAAGTGACTGAAATTTTTCTTGGTTTGCAGAGCATTTGGATGAGCGAATACTCCTGAGATCTTTGCGTAACAGACGTATTTGTTTAGCAGTGAAGCTATTTAGAAGATAGCAATCATCCCGAGCCTTCTTAATATCTTCTTCCCATGACTGAAGAGACGTTGATAAATGTTTAGATTCATCTTGCAGGGTTTGCAGTGAACCTGTTTCCAATTTAAAAGTGTAATCCCAATCAATGAAATCAACACAACCATTTGAATGCAAAGTGCAAAGTGATTCAGCAATCAAGGAAACCGTATGAAAAACCTAAAATATTACATACAATAATAATTCAGTTTTACTTATTCAATTTCAACTCACATTCAAAAAGAACCACACTTGCTTAGTATTCTCCTCATTTTGACCAGCTAAAAGAACCAATCTGCTTTCAAAATCCCGAAGGCGAGTCAGATTATACTTTTCTTCATCACAAGTAAGATAGAAAGCCTGAGAAATATCAGAAAATAATTTCTGACCACTTCTATCTCCTATAACAAAACAGCCATGAGCATTTATCTCATTCAGCTCCATCAAAGTATTCTGGTCTGTATTTCTTTGTGCTTTTTTGATACTCTTAAACCACTCAATACTCTCACTTGACGTTTTCTGTATTAAAAAAATATATACAAAACAGCTTAACTACTAAAGTTTTGTTTAATTTCATGCATGTTTCCTTTATTCTCAATCCTTTTGAATTCAATTGCACTGCATTATTCATGAAAACAAACTGATTTAAACACAAAAGTACCTAACCGTCATGGTTGTTATTGTGACAGAAGTCTGCAATATAATGCATTTTGTTATTATGAGTTTACATTATACACAGGCAGGGGTGGATCTACAACTTATTGGCTTGGGCAATTAAGGACTCTTCGATGAGAAATTTTTAAAACTCAGGACCCAAAAGATACTGTTGGGTGGTAAAATAATCAGTTTTTATAGTTGAGAGCTGTTTGTGAAAAATTACATTGTGAATAATATTAACATTTATGTAGCCAGTAACTAATTGATTGCTTCTGCAACGACAAATTATTGGATTCACAAGGAATGCAAACTTTTAGGGCGCATCTGGTCCTCATGAAGATCTGCCACTGTATACAGGTGATTTAAAATCCTGAGTTACCGTTAGCTTTAGAAGAGCTGATAGCACACTGGCTTGATAATTATGCACAGAATTTAAATTCTATGTAAGGGGTTTTGGATTGAAACTTGTCAGTCGTTGACTCTTTTTCACAATAACTTATTATGGCATGACCCATTTACTGTATACTTTCAGTAGTTCTGTGAGGAACCTTTAAAGCTGATAGAAAGCACTGTGATGAATCTGCAAAAAAAGTAGCATGTGATACAGAAGAGCAAAACATCACCGTATACATTAGCCTAAAGCACCAAGTAGAAATAATCACGGATTTTTGCAAATTAAATTCTGTAAGTTTATTTCTTTTGCCAATGCATGCATCTCCTGCAATAGAAATATTGCGTTTGACAGGTGAATGATTCTGGGAGCATGAGGACATCACAAGAAACTTTTACAAGAGTTCAGAACGATGACTCTGACTTTATCCAAAAATCCAGTGCAAGCGTCTATTGCGTCAAAGTGGGCAGTTATTTTCTTACTCAACCTCTAGGTTTTGAGGTGATTTCACAGCTGGGGTATCCTTCTTTTGAAGTTGTTGTTTAGAAACCATTTTGGATAGATTGCGAAATTTTTTAGGTGAAGGCTCTATACTGCATCTTCTGTCATGCTTTTATTGACCTCACCATTACTGTTATGATGAGTATTGGAATTTGGCCGTTTGAAATGGCAATCGATAAAATTGTTGACCATTTCGACTAAACAGAGAGTATCTTCTTTAAGCTCATTGGAAAGGACGTATACGTGAATTCAGGATCAAGCAGTGTAGCTACACTATATATGCCATCAATGGAGTCTGATAATGGATTGATATATCTGCTAAAACGCCTTTCCATCTCCTTTTGTAAAACCTTCACAATTGAGCACAACGCTAGCTTTTTCTGCATTTTGTTGAGGTGACAGTTCAGTTCTAAAATAATCGTAACAACAGCATGCAGAAAGTGAGGTATAAGTTTCACCTGAACTGAGTGTTGTGTAATCAGCAAACGATCGAAGCAGTTCTACTATGATCTCTATCTCTATTTTCCTCCAATTGCTGCTTATCTTTCCATTCCAACTCTTCCAAAACTTGACTAACTCCATCCTTGATTTTAAGGAGCCATTCAAATAGTAAGCAAGTAGAGCTCCACCTGGTTGGTGAATCAGAAACTAATTCTTTTTTTGTTTTAAAACCAATTAAGGCCACAATCATCGTCCTCCTGGAACCTCAGTACACTGAGGAGGGATGAAATTATCACTCAGGCCACTCCCCCAATGTGGACGGTTCGTACCTTTTTGTAAATCCTGTGCCCTTGGGGGGCGCAGGGTGTTCCTCCCACGCTGAGTGGGGGGAATTGCCCTGAGGCAATGAATTTGCCCCAGAAGGCAATGACTTTGCCCCAGAAGGCATAGTGTTGGGCTCCGCATCCCAGGGGGCGCGGGGGTGTCATCCACGATGTGTGCAGGGCACATTGGGATTGAGCATGATCAAAACTGTGGCATATCGAGTAGGATTGACCAGCCCCAGAAGGGCGTTCGCTCAGAATGGTAGTAGCCAAAAGCTGGGTGTCGATAGAGTTTCAGCTGACAGAGGAATCCAGGGCAGCCTGCTGTGGAAACAGCCGGTCATATAGTCCATCGTCCACCGTGACGCATGGCCTCCCGAATGACAAGACGAGCATAGGTCAAACGGTCTCGTATCGTGGGATCTGTTGTTAGCACGGAGACATACGTCAGGAAACAGAACATCCAAGACGGTAGTGAGGTAATTTCTCTGAGGCGAGGCCTAGCCGAGGCAGGGAGAAGGAATGATGGAAAGTTAACATGGGCGTCCTCAACTCGGCGGGACAATGCGATGTTGTCACCAAGGAGGTCACGCATCTCCACGAATTGCCCAGAGGTGATACAATTGACCAAGCGAGCAGGAACCGGGTCCAAGGCCATGGAGAAACTCAAGGACTGGGCAGAGAATGTAGTGGGCGGTAGGTGTCCGGATTGTGGGGGGAGGGTGGAGGGAACTGGGGTAGACAAGGCATACGAAACCTGTGCCACACCTGAGGAGGAGGAGTAAACCGAGGTAGTGGAGGAGAGCAAGCCCGGTGGGTGAAGTGGGACAGAGACGATGTTTGCCGTTCCTGGTAAGCTCCCCAGCTGAAGGGTGGTGGATCCTGCAATGACAAGCAAGTGGATCACGAGTGCAGCCTGCTAGTACATAATAGCCACAATGAGGGTAATAAATACAACAAAAAAAAACAAAAAAACCAATATTAAATAACAAAATGACTAAACCACCCAATACACATAGTACATACGTGTCTATACACAAAACACAGACAGCACATACACCCACACCCACCTAAATAAATCGTGAGCCTGTAGACCCATAGCAAATAAGACACAACTACCTGTAAATAAATGGTGAGCCTGTCACCCGTAGTAAATGAGAAATGCAACAAAAAGGCTAGTGCTGGATCCTGATATGCGCACCAATATGAACAAACAAATGAGCATGGAAACCCAAACATAATCCACGTGTGTGAGCACACATCGTTACAGCAACATGTCAGTGCAACATGTCAGTGGCCCGGGGTCTAGTTGTGTATGGTTGGGATCGTGAGCTAGCCACCGTGGAGGGACGTTTTGAGCTTCGGGCATTGCTGAATGTAATAATGTGGAGGAATGACGTAGAGGAGGACATGATCGGGAACAAACAACAACGCACTATAGAGTTACTGAGGTAAGAGACCCAGGTAGTCACAACCAACGCACACATGTACACAACAAAGATGGCGACAGGACACGCATGCGCAGAACAACTGCTGCTTGGAAATTGCGCCAATGGGTCACGGGGGAGTGGCCATCCATCATTAACCCCCTTTAAATTTTTGATTTAAAACTTAAGAGTTTTTCTGTGCTCTTCTTTGACTTATTAAACTTTGATACATGCTTTTTTTGCTCTATGGATAACTTTTTGAAATCGCTTGACTTTTTCAAAGTGAATGACCACTCGCTGGAGTAAATGGGCAAAGCAACTAATTCTATCATCACCGGTAAATGTCGCCTGATGGTGTTCTTTGCTTTCTTCAAAGCCTGCTAAGTCATTGTCATTGTTAATCAATTTAACGACATGAGCACTTATACCATCGTCATCGTCATCCAAATCACCTCAGGATGCTCAGATTCTAAGATTCAGTAGGCTGTCTTTTGTTGACAACAGCATCTAAAACTCTTACTTGCTTGAAGGCTTTCACGATGTTACTCTAATTATCAGTGATTGTGTTTCCCACTTTGCTGAGTGGAATATTCCAGTCAGCTAAAACATCATTGATGATCAGCAGTGTGTGTGAGCTTGACATTTTTTTGATTGCAATTATGATGCTTGAGATTGGCAAAAGAAATGTGCAGTAACTCCTAAGAAGGATGCAGCCATTTCCCTCTTGGCCCACTGAAATCAGTACAAAAATATTGATGTGTCTATTTTATTTACGCCTTAAAAGATTATTTGTTCACATTTTTTTGCTTAAGGCATTTTGAGATGTACAACAATTACAATAATTTTGGAACTATAACTACTTGAAATACATGTCAATATTAAGTGATCCTGTGCATTTCAATACGAAGCAAGCAACAAATAAGTAACAAAACTACATGTCTCAATATACATATTTTACAGATCAAAGAATACAGTCATCCTTTATTCTAACCATGAATGCAGGTAACTGAGGGTGCTGATCTAATGACACTTTCAGCATATCACATAATTTCATCATACGCAAAGAACTATCCTCTTGGATATGCTTAGTTGTTGACAGTTCAACATTGTGAAGTTCTTGAACAAAGCATCCAACAGCATTGCCTACAATTTTCAACGCACCCAATCGAGTAGTAGCTGTATATTCATCAGACGCAGTTAGAGCTACATCCACAAAAATGCTCAGCTGATCAATTTCTGTAAAAAAAGAGATCAGTGAATCAAATCTGTATCTGCTGGTTGCACTACAAACATAATCATACCTATGAAGCACTCCTTAATCCAGGTAATGATATCCCACCTTTCAATCAACACATTCAGACAATTATGCATGGATTTTGAAGCAAATCGCACTAAGTCTTCTCCAATTTTTTTGAAGTCTTCAGTCACGTCATTGAGTTCATAGTCCGATATGTTTTCATTACTCTTTAAAAATGTTAAGAGATTTACAATAATTAAGTACATCATACATGCAGATTATGACAGTATGCATTAATAACTTACACTTACATTTGCTATTTTAAGCAAAAGTTTACAAGAACTGGAATATCCCAGTTTGCCACTTAAAGTTAACAGGTATTTTGCAGTTTCACATGACTGAAAAGCAATCTGGTAGCATCGAACCTTTTTACACATAGAATTCAGATTACGCTCATCTATGGTAGGAGACATATTACTGGTATCAATTGTGGGACTTTTAACTAGTCCTTGGTACATCTGAGAGATGGCTTGATAAACGTTTTCATGATCAAGAGAGCCAATGCAATCTCTAAGATCCTTGATTCTTATCTTCCCATTCATGAATGAAACAACAATGCTTTGACAATTGTTAACAACAGTGCTCCACACTCTGTCAACATCTTCAATATCCTTGTGCGCTTCAATGCCGTTAGACCAAAATTTTCGGAAAATAGAGCAAGTGTGTTCACCAGATAATATTGAAAACGAACGAAGGTGATTATGCATCGGTAACTTAGCAAGTGAGGGACAGCGAATAAATTGTTTCCCTTTCTGACACCAATCGGGACACAGTTCAGCCATTTGTTTGTTATTCACAGATTTCTCAAGCTCATCAGTTACTTGACAATAGCCTATGGGAAGATAAAAAAAATCCAATACAGCATCAAAAACAAATTACATGAAGAGTGCACATTACACAGGAAAATTAAAGAACATAGCATGGATGGTTATTTTCGTGACTTCAAGTTACTACAGCCAAGGTATAATAATGGAGATAGAGGATGATATTATGAATGCACTTTAAAAATACCAGATCTTATGACAACTAGTACTTGCAGTGCTAAAGTTGGACTCATTACATATTGCTATAAGACTGTTTAGCAGTATAAAATAAAATGTACACGTATGAATAAAATATGAAGGAAACATAAAAACAGAAACAATACAATAAACGTTAAAAGTTTTACAGTGTGTACTACTTAACAGTTTGATTACCTTGAAGAGTTTTTGGAAGATTCTGCACAAACATTCTAACATCTTTTTCATGCTCAATAAAGTTCCTAAAACTACTGGAATACCGCTCCAATTGTATGCATTTACCACATGATGAAACAAGCAGATTGAATTGATCTTCATTATGTAAAACTTTTTGCAAATCTCCAAATATTACTGCTCCTGATTCTATATTTTCAATAATTTCACAAATGAAGACATTGGCTCTTAGTGCAACTTCTTTTAAGTTTCTGTTACTATCGGTGACAGTGCAATCAGCTATAATTAAAATAAATTAAAAAATTGTATCAGTATACACACAGTAATATGAAAATGCAATATATAAGTTAAACCCATGCACTAATTAAGCCACCTGCTACTATACATTCTACAAAATAGTTGACAAAAATATGTTTAGTAAGCCATACAGCAAACACAAGCTGATGTTGTAACATTCATTTCTATGTATATTAATATTACATGGAATTCGTATCATTTGGTGAGTTACATAAAAGCCCTAATAATTTTGCCCTAATTTTGATTACTGTAATTCAAAAATATGGCATCAAAAACTGTTAAATTTAAGTTAACAAAGCATTTAAGTAAATGATGACGTAATATTGCTTGGTCAAAATTGAGAGGCAATTAAAGCATACAATAAGGATGTTGCAATAGCAATTGCTGAAACTTCAGTCTTTTGTACTCTTTTGCTGTGGTACATTACGTTAAAGACTAATTCTGCTCCATAAGTCATTGACCTAAGCAACTCCATTGTTTAGCAATCAAAATTCGAGTATAACGTATCATACACTTTGATTTCATTGTTTTTGGTAGACCCTAAATTAGATACAGTGGTCTCTCCCCTGAAGTGGAAAATTTAAACAGGCATTGTGCAGTTAGGATGGAATTCGTTTAGAAACAATGTTGAATTGAGACTGCCCATACTTAAAAATTGAGATTTTAAATGAAGTCAATATGCATGTCATTTAACTTTAGACCATTAGCTTTCAATACATTCCTTATCCAGAGTGGCAAATAAGTGCTAACAATATATGAGCATTGTTGTATTCTTTGTTTAGCATTGCTCACCTGCTAATGATTTTGTAAATGTTGATTCAAATTTTTTGTCAGTGCTCCACTATGCAATTTTGGTACCACTGAGTACCCTTATTTGACACCCTGTCCTTATTCAACGCTGACAACAACACTTTTCCAGCTACCCTCATACAGTCATCATTTCCAACAAAATACTCCTACTTACTGGTTCACAATTAGAATTAGGCAGTTTATGAT
The DNA here is from genome assembly GCA_036873525.1 of Chalinula nematifera. Lineage (NCBI taxonomy): Eukaryota > Metazoa > Porifera > Demospongiae > Haplosclerida > Chalinidae > Chalinula > Chalinula nematifera. Next base: position 11,264 of record JAYJLX010039331.1, read on the forward strand.
CAACATGAGATGTCAAAATTTTTAACACCTTTTTTACAATCGTCATCAACTTTTTGTCATCATGTTGAAACAACAAATGGCATGGAATCTCTAACCCATCATATACTATACTTATGAAGTAGATCAAAGGAGCCGCCAGGACTATATGTATCATAGCCTGACCTATCAAAAACCACAGGTCTGACAATCAGTTTATCAGACCCTGTGGTCATGTAACCCATCCCACTAATTTACAATATCAATAACAAAGTAACTGTTGTTTGGCAAAGACACGAAGGAACAGAACCTTTGCTTCATCGAGTAACACAGCGTCAGGATACTACGGTTTCTTCTTCTACACTACCTATATACAGCCATCAAGAAGTACCAGGCCCACAGTAGATCTAACTGTTACACAGGACGGATGTTGCTCGTGTCAGTTGTTAGAACATCGGATTTTATGGAACAAGCTCTTACTCTACGGGCGACTTGTATTATGCAACTCTTGTCTTCTGAAACTTTGTGGAATCGATCCAGGAACAAAAATAAACTTCTCTGCTCTTGAAGAATGTTTGTAAGTCCTGTGGTCAATTGACACCGCATGCACACAATTTTAAAAATGGCTGTTCCGAATCATAAGCATAGTAATGTAGTATAAAGACCCTATTACTGGGCTCTATAGCTTATAGCAGGCCCTCAGCCTCGGTTTTGGGTGTTGCTAGTTGGATATCAGCCCAAGGCGAAGCCGAGGGCTGATATCCAACTAGCAACTCCATTTTGATTAAAGTTTTGGGTAACAGAAATTGAAGGCCTACGGTACCCTTAAAACTAATGATATGGCCTAGGAATTTAACATTTACTTCTATTATGAAATATTTACTATGTTTAGCAATCTGTTCTTATTTCAGTTCTGAGGTCAAAAGGAGATATGTATATTTCACAGAAGCGCAAGTGGATTGCAAATAAGCCATGCACTGTGCCTTTAATTTATAAACTTCCATAGAATAGAGAACTATAACATTGAACACAGAAACCTTATACATGTAAATGATTGTAAGAATATCATTAATTTTACATTAATGCTGATCTGGCCACAATCATCGTCCTCCTGGAACCTCAGTACACTGAGGAGGGAGGTAGTTTGGAATTATCACTCAGGCCACTCCCCCAATGTGGACGGTCTTTTTGTAAACCCTGCGCCCTTGGGGGGCGCAGGGTGTTCCTCCCACGCTGAGTGGAGGGGATTTGCCCTGAGGCAGTGACTGCCTCGGAAGTTGGGCCCCGCATCCCAGGGGGTGCGAGGGTGTCATCCACGATAAACCGCGTGGCGGGACTGCCCTGAGGCAGCGAGACTCCACCCCAGAGGGCATGTCTAGGCAGTGTAACTAAGCAATTCAGCCCAGGAGGGCTAGTTAATGTGTGCAACGTCTCATGACGGTCTGGCGTTCGCCACATGCAAGGGCCCCGGCTGCCCGAAGTGCTCTTGATGTATGGAGCTAACCATGCATGCATGCAAGTCCGATGGGGGAGTCTGTATCCGCCATAGGTGTGAAGAGCATGCATGCATGTACTGAGCACCTCACTCCCCCATCCCCGCTGGAGGCGAGTGTGGTAATAGGTAATTATGATATTATACAATGTTATAAAATAATGAACTATCAATTAAAATAATGAATATATACGACAACAAAAGAATGGTTGAAACATACAGGAAGACATGAGCATATAAAGGAGTTGACAAATGGTCATGAGCAGATGGGATGAAAGGGCTGCGAGAGTGGCACTGGGGATCTGGATATAGGTTGTGAATGACGAGGAGCGCCAGCGACCGAGTGTCTGAATCGTTGAGTCAGGAACCCCAGCAGCGGCTGCTGCTTGCGGCTGCTGCTGTGGCTGTGCAAATGCGAAAGCTATGGCCGTTAAAGCCCTGGACGTCAAACCCCTTAGAGGAGAGTGTTGACCGTGAGAGCGGTTGGCCATTACAGTAGCGGTCCGGGATCTGGCCCACGGACTGCAAGGTAGCCCAACACGGCCTTCACAGGGCACACGGGGCCGTCAACCCGACCCATGTGGACCCACACACCAACACCAAAAACGTCAGTCTTGGACCGGCGCAAGTGAAGGGACACTATTGTAGGGTTTGTCCGGGAGTTGATGGCAACATCAGAGAGTGACAACATATCGTTGGTGAAAGCAGCCAGTGAAGGACAGGTGAACTCCCCAGAGCGCAGGAAGCGCAGGAAGCCGAAAAAACCAATACAGCACGCTGCCCATAGCATGAGACGACACTGGGGGGTTGGGACCATACTGAGAACAGTTCCCGGAGGATGTGTGGGGTGATTGGAAGCCGGGCTGGACGGACATGGGATGGTAGGTGGCGGCGAATGCCCCTCAAAACTGGCTCTAAAAATGGCCAGGTACGGAAGGATGGGTCGGGGAGTCCCCTGGATAGTTGCATGAACCTGAGACCACTGAGGTACGCTCGGATAGTACTGTAGGAGTGAGACTGTGCCAAGTATGCAGCAAAGTATGCAGCGAATCGTGCCAGGGATATCTCGCGCAAGGGAAAGACAGAATGGCGGGAACAGAAGGAAGTGAAAATGCTCAGGGCCGAACGATAGGACTGCCAAGTACGGTGGGAGATGGAGTTTACAAGGAAGCCTTGAACAGCCTGATACAGTCCTGTGAGCCCCAGTTCGGTTGGTTGGACAGCAGGAATGCTGCCACGTTGCGAGGTACTGCTGTGTGAATGCCCTGTGGAATAAGAGAGAAAAAGGTAGACATTAGATTGCGGGAGAGGGCGTCCGCAGCGATGTTTTCAACTCCAGGGATGTGTCTGGCAACGTAAGTGAACTGAAAATGGGCCACGTAAAAATACAAACAACGCAACAAGTGTAGGAGACCAGAATCCTAGCAGAACGACGCTGTATCACTGCCACGACAGCAGCGTTGTCTGAATAGAAAGTGACCGCATGCCTGGTCCAATGATGGCCCCAGACGGCTGCTGCCACAACAATTGGAAGGAGCTCTTTGACTGAGATGTCTGTGTCCTGCCAGTGTGATGGCCAAGCCAGTTGGAGCCAGTGGCCACTGGAAGACACACCACCACATCCAAAGGTGCCTGATGCTTCGGTATGGACCACCACCGAAGGCCAATCAGCCCTAACAATGAATGACGAGCCGTGCCACTCTTGGAGGAAACAGTCCCACCACGCCAGGTCAACCCTAGCTACAGTATCCAAATGAACGTAGGGAGAGCAGGTTAGGATGGTGAACATGTGGCGCAGAAATATCCTGCCGGGCTGCACCACAGAGGTAGGTCACAGAGGTATGAGGGCCTTCGAGTTTTGAAAGAGATATGGGAATCCCCAACTCCTCGAATGTAGGCAGGGTCATAGATAGATAGATTGGGCATCATCAGTGAATGGGGCACCGCACAGCAAAAAGTCATCGAGGTAGTGGATGATATAACGGACACCGCGAGAGAACAAGACCCACGCAACTGCGTCGGAGAATGCAGTAAAGATCTTTGGAGCGGAGCGTAGGCCGAAGGGAAGGCAGCCATCCAAGTAGGTACGACCGTCCCATGAGATACCGAGCAAGGCACGGACAGCCGGGTGGATTGGCAGGATGCGATACGCGTTCTTTAGGTCGATCTTGACAAGCTGTGTGTAACGGCCTAATGAAAGAATAAACTCCTAAGTGTTGTCCACCAATGGGTACGAAAGGGAACACGCGTCTGATGGAATTATGTCGTTCAGGCTGAGGCCTCTTGGGTGTGACAGGTCGACAATAGTGCGCCATGCATCCCC
>JAYJLX010039342.1:0-15054 GCA_036873525.1 Chalinula nematifera
GTAAGACCATAGCCTGATGTAATAATCCAAATAGTTTTATTGTCTTGCAATTTATAAACAGAATGAAGTCTGCCACCATTGCTATTTCTGACTACCTGATTGTTAGTCTCTGCGTCTTCTGGTGCTAGATCACCCCAATCTCCGTTAGCGTGTAGCATAACTTTTGATCTGATGTCTAATTCTCTAGCGGAATTGAATAGTTGATACTCGTTTACTTTCTGAGAGAAAGCTAATGTACCGAGTGATTTTCTTTTTGGCTTGACTGATGTTGTCATTGATAAAGATAAAGATAAAGTACAGATGGGGAAACAAGTTCGCAAATGCGTCTTGAGTGCGTTGCAATCGCTAGTCTCAAGTTTCCGACTTACTATTGTCTTGCTTCCTTGTTTCTAATATACATGATTTTAAGTACTTGTCTAGTACTATGTTACAAAATCGTAACAATTAATTTTGGCTATCTTGAAATAGCTGGTCGATAGCTTTTTCTAATAGCTGACTTGCTAAGACACTATGTTGTACAGGGTCAGTCTTAACTCCCCCATGCAAGTCCCAAGCTCTACCGCAAGTAGGGCAAGCCTTGTATTTGTAACCATTAGCGAGTGCCTTTAATTTAGTTAAGGTCGATTCTTCTATTCGGCAATTAACTTGTTGCCTTTGATTTGACATAGTTGATAAAATATAAACTACTGTTATAATACTCGATACTTACTCAGTAGTCAACCTACCAAGTCTTTTTCCATGTATCTTTAATTGCTGTAGCCCAACTTGGTGCTATTGATGTTCTGCCAATTTCTTCTTGCAAGTCCTTATCTAAAACTTTTACTACGATTCCGTCTGTGGGATAGCGACTAAATATTAGCGAGTCTTGCCATTGGTTATGTAACTGTTTAACTTTATTCACAACATTGCTATTTACCTTTATGTGACCACAGACATGAAAACCCCATTTAACTAATTGTTGCAAGTTAGATACCTCTGTACCTTTGCCATCAAATATTTGAAAAGCACAAAAAGATAATCCCATGCCTGATGGTTGTTTCTTGCGTAAGTGGCCTGCTGCGAGTCTCTGTGATCTTGCTGCAATAAGACCTCTGCCATAAAGCTCTCCTCTAATCTCAACTGTACCTTTTGCAAGAATATGCTTTGGCAAGTCTTCTATCATTCTCATGCAATATGTCTTATCTTTGCCTTTGCGAGTCCATGCTTTAACCAATATCCCATCTACATATCTAACAGCTATTGCACAACCATCTATCTTAGGCTCAACTATTACAGGTGTATTACTAGGTAAATAAGAATACCACTCTGCAAAAGGCAAAGTGCCAAGTCCTGATAATACACAACCCTCATCTACTTTTTTAAGTGCTGGGTGGTTAGGACTGACAGCTACTAATGCTTTTTTAATTTCATCAAAATGCTTGTCAGATATTATTGCTCTGCCTGCTCTGTAGAGATCATTGTGATATAAAAATTCTTTTGCTAATTCGTTTGCGATTGACATAGTTAGATAAAGATAATGATACTATTATAGTACTAAGTTTGCTATCTGGCAAGTTGTTTAATTTCTCTTAACCATATTTTTATTAACTGTGCATCTGCAAAATCTTTAACAATTTCTGGGAAAAGTTTAGTACCCTTACTACCACCTTTCTTTTGACTTGGGATAGCACCATATAAAAACAAGGGTCTTAGGAATGTTTTATTTGAGCCTACTTTTTTATTTTCTCTGTAAATTCCTTTTCTATATGTTTTTGATGAGCCATCTTTCTTTTTAACTTTAAAATCATTTTTAAATGCTAAAACCCTTGCATCTTGAATTTTTGAATTACCTCCATCAAAAGTCCCTCCTTTTCTGGTTTTACCTAAAGCTCTTTTTGTATTTCCATAAGTTGTTTGAGTAACATTGCCATACTGATTTGTTCTTACAAGTGGATTTTTTGTAATCGGAAATGGATAGTCAGAATTATTTATTAAGTTTCTATTTCTTAAATACTGTGTAAATAAAGTATCGTATGCTTTACCAGAACCCATACCTATAGGAGGGAATAAATATTTAGAAGCTGGATTACCCTTACCTTTTTTTGTTTTGCTTATAGCTCTTTCATCTTTTATGCCTACATCAAGTTCTAATCCCCTTTGTACAGTAAATGTACTATTAGTTGTAAAAGGAACAGGTCTATCAAAAATTCTTTTATACCTCTGTCCGAGTCCCTGCGACCCTTTTATCCTCTGACCAAATTTTGTTAAAGCTCTTTTGCCTGCAAATTGAGTTTGCGACTGTTCATAAATAGATAAGAACCTATTAAATTTATTTATATCAAATACAATTCTTGTTGCCATAGCGAGTCTTGTTTTTTGTATGTTAGCAAGTCTTTAGGTGTGAGACTAGGTGTTTATTAGGTGTCCACAGTGTCCTATGTGTGCCGACCTTCCCTATAGAGTTTCCTAAACCCCTATTTCTCCCCTATATGCTCCCTATACTCCCCTCTTTCCTTACTTATTATACTTTATAGTAAAAGGTATAGACACTATAGACACAGCTTATATCGCAAGTCCTGACATTGTTTGCGGTGTCCATAGCGTGTACTAACCTCACACAGAGGTCAAGACACGTTCTGAGTCTCGAATGTAGACCCATTTGCGACAGCCCCTACTTCCTCTACGCTTTTTTTCGTAGCCTAGATTCTTTAAAATCGTTGCAACTTGCATTTGATCGTATCTTGTTTGTCTTTCTATTGGCTTTTCAATAGCTTCAGAAAGTACAAGTTCTGTTGTAAGTTCTCTGTGAAAGTTTTGTGGTGTTTCGCAGAAAGATTCTATAACAGCTTTCCAAGGCGATTCGATTAAATAATCTAAATTCTCCTCGTTTACTTTGACTTCATTTTCTTTTGTAAGATATGTAGTCTCGCCATTTTTGTAAGCTAAAACCGCCCCCGCCCATATTCCATTTCGTTCTTTGACTAAGGCTTCACAATCTATTGGGTTTTCTATTCCTATACTTTCTCCTAGTCTGATAATCCAAAAGCGTCTATTCCCTGTTTCATCTACAAGAAATCCATCATGTCTGTTTGTTGAGCCGACAATAATACCTCTTCTGGGAAACTCCTCAGTAACTTTGCCATAAGGAACTCTAAAAACATCTTTTTCTTGAGATAAAAAAGATTTTATTTCGCCTGCCATTTTTTTAGATGTTATACTTTCTAGCTCGGCCAGTTCGCAAATCCAACTGCGATGCAAAATCATAAGCGAGTCTTTTCCGTTAATGTCTCTTAAGCCATCACTAAAAAACTCTCCTCCTAATGTTGCCCAGAATGTAGATTTTCTAGCTCCTTGTTCTCCTAACAAAACACAAGCATTATCAAATTTATGTCCTTCTGGTTTGTATGCTCTAGCTACTGCTGCGATCAATGTCTTTTTCAACATATCGTCATAGATAGTTGGTTCTGATAAATGTGCATCTTCGGGTCTTAAGTAAGCACTTGCGAGTCTGTCAATATAAGCAGGCGATTCTGTCTTATAGACTTTATCTAAATAGTCAGTTACAGGATTGTATTCATATTCTCTAGCAATCTGCACTACGCAATCAAATGCAGTATCTTTATTGCATTTGTAACCTTGTCTAGCAAGTTCTAAGTAATATCTATCAATAGAAGTTGATCCCTGACAAGGAACTCCATTGAGTTCTATTTGTTGTGTAAATATGTTATATCTAAATGCGTGTTCGCCATTTTCTCTACGAGTCTTCAGTAAGTTTAATAATTCATTTGCTTCTATTTTTTGTAATTTATCTGAATGAACTAATGTAGGATTATCTGGATTTTCTGGATTTATAACCTTCATTACTTTTGGTGGCTTGTAACCATGTTGCATCGCCCAGTACCAAAAGCTATTAGCTTCTATTTTTTGTCCTCCAGACTGTGCAACTTGATCGAGTCCTCCCCATGCTGGCGAGTGTTCTCTCATAAGAGATATTGCATCAGCAGAACTTTTGCCTGCATCTTCACAAGCTTTTATAAGACCCCATAAAATGTTGCGATACATATGATATGTGTTCGAGCCGGGTGTTCTAGGTGGTATGTGTGCGAGTGCTTTTTGTACTGTTGCAAAATCCTCTTTACGATATTCTTTAAACTCTACAGACTCTTTATTTTTCTCATGTTGTTTTTTTGTAGGTAAACATTTCTCTATATCTTTGACAGTATATTTTTTATCTGACGTATGAATAATCTGAGTCATACCACCATGAGTGCCATCATCTCTCATATGGAAAGTCCCCGGCAAACGCATCACTCTTGATGGATTTTTTAAAGCTCTATCTGCATCTGCATAATCTAATAATCTTTCCTGTATAGGTTTCCAAGTCTCTGGTTCTATCGCTTTTTTTAATATCCAATAATTATGAATAGATTTATTGCCAGTATCAATCTGAATACTTGGCTCTGGCAATCCTAGCTCTCTCCATATATAAATCTGTTCTTCTTTAGGTCTATCATCATGCTCATAAAAAAATGCTCTACATCCTGTTATCGAAGAGTCTGTATCTTCTCCATCATTAATTACAAGATAGACACCTCTACCTTCTTCTTGACAATGTTTTATCCAATCGCCATTTGCATTAGATTTTTTACCACGATCTCTTTCTTTTAATGGATGACCTTTTGGAAAGAATGATCTTAATCGAACTTTACGAATATCTTTTCCAAGAAGTTCTAAAAATGACCGCCATTGGCTGCGGTCTAACTCAAATGCAGACATAAAGATAACAGGTATGTTTAAAAGCGTTAGTTAACCTTGAGTATTTCTAAGGCATCTCTTACAGTACGAGCTACCCCTGTAATTCCTCCAGCTTTCTTAACAGCTTGAAGCCAATTATGCTGATATTTTGAGAGTTGTCCAGTGTTTGTTTTAACTTCGATACTTGTAAAGACTGCTAAATCTTGCCCGATCATCTCAGGAGTAATCTTGATAGTCTTAAAACCAATAAGGTCAGAACTACCCTTTGCCAGCCCAAACTGAACCCATCTCCCTGTTCTAGGGTCTGGAAGTTTTCCAGTTTCGTTGCGAAATAAACGCAGTTTAGAATGTTGTCCAAGAGCTAACCTTATATTTTGTTGTAAAACTGTCTCTTGGTTTGACATCTAATGATGTAGTTTTTTCCATAATACATTACTTTATAAAATTTTCAGAGTGGCATACCTGTTAATGAATCTACTTTGTTGTCAGAAAACTTACTTCGGAGTTTATCTAACATAGCTATATGATCTTGTTCAAAACCATCATCTATTCGTTCTTGTCGTTGTTCTTCAACCATAGAGGTAAATCTGCCACTATAAAACTTTTCTCTTACAAGATTCCGTAAATACTGACTAATAGATAAACCTTTTTTTTCGGCTTCTTGTTTTATAAAGTCATGCCGATCTGGTTCGAGTTGAAAAATTACTCGAACATACTTCTTGTCATCCATGTTATAAAAATTAGTTAGGTTTGTACAAACCACTAAGTTAAATTAGTGGCTTGTGTTGATGATATTTCCATTATTTCATTTGTAGATGGTAATTCTGTAAATGGCTTAAATGGATCTTCTAAAGCTTGTCTTATATATGTTGTATCAGTACCACACATAAAATGATGTGCTGCTCTTAATGTATAAGCCCAAGCATCAGCACTATTCCAATATGTAGATTTAAGAGAAGAATCACAAGTCCTGTTAAACAATAATTGTGCTGCTCTATCAACAGGTCTTATATCTTTATCTACACCATTAATAGGTGATGCCATACCAGAAGATACAATATTAAGAAAATGAATCGCCCTTTCTTTTGGTGTCATATCGTGATTTAATTTACGCTTTCCAGACCTTTTGTTATATATCATTTCAGCATAAATTTTTAATGCTGCTGCGATAAAGATAGCTCTTGTTTTTGAGCAATGCAATTTATTAACGTAGTTAAGAAACTGATCGTGCTTGATATAAGTTTGAGCAACAATATTATCGTGGCAAGGTCTTGAGAATTGTTCTGTACCTGTAGTGTTGCCAGTAACTTTAGACATTGCGTGTCTTATTATCGAACACTCTTTACGAGTAATTCTTATACCACTAACAGTAATACGATCTGACATAACCCTAGACTTACCCACATCCATAATTAGTTTGGATTTATCTGGTAGATTTTTGATAACGATAAAAGGCTGTGTAAGACCAGTTTTTATAACTGCTAATAACCTGTGTTGTCCATTTACTAATATATTTTCTGTATTAAAACAAATAGCAGAATCAGAAAGAATAAAGCGACCAGCTTTCATTTCTCTTTCAAGTTCCAAAATATTATTTAGAACAGTTTTTCTATTATTGGCAAAATTACGATTCATATAAATCTGTGCCTGTTGTGGAGTTATAAACTCGATACCTACTTGAACATCTTTGTATTGCTCAGTAAGTTGTGTAGTAATTTCTTGTGCTGTTAGTGTCATCACTTTTGCGATCTGTAACATCACTATATGTATAGAATTAAGCTATGTCAACAATTATAACTGTCTAGTTTACCGACCTGTGACATCAGAACCCAAATAAGTCATCATCATCATAGTTATTCGTTGTAATATTACTTTTTTTATATTGGATATTTTCTTTAATTTTTTCCGCTAAAGTTGGAAGGTTTTGTGGCTCTAATATTAAATATCTTCTGTCATTTTTGAAATAACAATAATCTTCTAGTAAGTTTCTATCAAGCAATCGGTATATTGTTTTGGTAGATTTGTAGCCTAATTTTCTACAAGCTTCTTGTATTGTGTAAACACCCTTTGGAGGTGGGTCTAATGGATATTTTTGCCTTTGTTTTCTTTGTTTTTTTCTCATCTCCCATCTTTTCTTAGCCCAATAGGGTTTATGTCCACGTTTCTCTGCAAGCTTAAACCAATCTTTTAAAGTTTTACATTGCCATTCTTCTTTTTTTCTTCTTTCTATCTGCTCAGTTTTAATTACAGCAATATCATCAATATCTATTTTTGCTAAATAATGTAATTTTAAAAAAATATCTGTTTGCATTTTGCGTTGATAATCTGTGTCATCAGAAAATATATTATGCAAGTTTTCAGAAGTAAATTCTTTCCATTGTTGTTCTGAAAAACATTTTGCGTAAGGAACTCTATCTTTTAAATTAAATCTAAATCCTACTTTTCTTGTATCATCTGACCAAGCATAAAAATAAAATTTATCACCTGTAGATTTTTCAATTAATGGATCTCCTTGATCCAATAAAAGTTCTTTTTTCATTTTTACTAACTCTCCATCTTCATATGTAATTTCTCTTTTTCTTACTTCTTTTTGATGTCCACAAACAGGGCATATTGGTTGTGGTCTATAAACTGCAAAACAAACCTCGCAAGTTTCTACTGCTGGTGCAAGTTCTCCTTTTCTTTTTGTTTTTGCTTTCTGGTGTAGATCAAACTCTCTAACATCATCAACAAATCCATGACGTTTTGTATTACCTACATGATCTAAAACTATTGCAACTTTATTAGGTTCTGGTCTAAGAACTCTACCTACCTGTTGTATATATAAAGCTTCTGATTGTGTCGGTCTGAGTAGAATGGCAACGTAGCAACCTTCTACATCAAATCCTTCTGAAACTACATCTATAGATACTAATATTTGTACCTTTCCGTCTTTAAAATTATCTATTAATGTTTTTCTGTCATTAGACTTCATAGAACCTGTTATAAGTTCTGCTGTATATCCAGCCTGTTTAAATTTATTAGTTACATACTGTCCATGTTTTACTGATATGCAAAATGCTATAGCTGGTTTGTTCTGTCCAAGTCTTCGATAATTCTCTACTGCATCACCAACTATATCAACCTTATCTAACTCGTCTTCTACCTCTTTTTTGCTGTAATCACCCCTAATTGTCCTTATTTTGTCTAAATTTAGCTTATTTGGCGGTGCATATACCTCATGTTCTGCTAAATATTTTTGTTCTACAAGTTCTGGTATTGTAGATCCAATTATAAGGTTATCGAATATCTCGCCTAACCCTGCACCTGTCATTCTCATAGGTGTAGCTGTAACACCAAGTTTTATTGATGATTTATAAAAGTCAAATATCTTTCGCCAAGAATTAGCAACTGCATGATGAGCTTCATCAATAATTATCAAGTCAAAACGATCTGGATATGCAAGTCTATTAATTAATGTTTGCACAGAGGCAACTTGTACATTACTCTTAGATTCCTTACGGCCTGCTGCTATTACTCCATACTCTACTTCTGCCTTAGTTAATTTATCGCCAGCCTGATCTATTAATTCTTTTCGGTGTACAAGTATAAGAACACTTGCACCCTTTAACCCTGCAAGTCTTGTTATCTCAGAAAAAATAACAGTTTTGCCTGCACCTGTAGGAAGAGTAAGCAGCACAGATCTATGCTTCGCTTGAAACGATTTTCTTACGTTAGAGATTGCTGAATTTTGGTAATCTCTTAGTTGCATAAGGTTGACATTTGTTGTCCTATACTATAATATGTTGTTATATGTGTCAAGTAATTTATGGAAAAGCCTAGCAACTGGAGCAAGCTGCAAAAAGAAACAAGTGCAGAGTTTGTAGACAAACTATTGCTGTATGTAAGAACTAATAATTTTGAAGCTTTTTGTTTTGCTGTAGATCGAGGTATGTGGTACTACGGCCAAGAAAAACTAACTTATTTAATGCACAAAAAACTTCTTGCAAAAATATATGAATGTGGCGAACTAGACAAGTTTCTTAAGTGGGGAGATAAATTCCAATGATATATAAACCACTTGTAATGTCTAACGAAGAGTATCATGGCAAGACTAAATACGAGTCTTCTTCTACTGTTCGCAAAATATTAACTAGCCCTAAAAAATATCTACACGATAAGACTGCTGAATCTGTACCTACTAAAGCTATGGAAGAAGGTACTGCTGTTCATACATTCTTTTTAGAGAATGAATTATTTAAGAATAGATATTGCTATAAACCTAAAGCATTTAATGGTAGGACTAAGGAAGGCAAACAATGGATGGAAGAGCATGGTCATCTAAATGTATTGGCTGCTGAATGGGAAGAAAACCTTATTCACATGAACCATAGCTTTTTAGCAAGTCCAGCTAAGATGATCTATGACATGGAAGGATTAACAGAATTAAGCTTTTTTAGTGAAAATTTAGGCGGAATAAAGGCAAAATGTAGGCCAGATTGGATTTCACACGATAAAAACATAGTTGTTGATCTTAAAACTACACAAGATGCAAGTCCTAAAGGTTTCCAAAAATCTATAGGGCAATTCGGCTACCACATACAGGCCAGTTGGTATTTGCGAGTCTTGCAAAATTTAGGATTTGATTCTTATGACTTTATATTTATTGCCATAGAAAAAACAGCACCTTTTTGTGTTGGTGTTTATCGTGCTAGTGAAGAGATGATAGAAGAAGGTAATAAGAAAGTAGATGAAGCTATTGACAAAATATTATGGTGTAAAGAAAACGATTCTTACCCAGACTATACTCCTAACGAAATAGAAACAATCGACTTACCTCCTTGGATGACCAAGAAGAAAGATCAAACGTCATCTGATGAGGAAATTCAACTTTACTGATGAGAAAAGAATTTCCCTACGACCCTTATGAGGGCATGGTCTTTTATGACCCAGAAACAGAAAAAACTTATGTGTTTGCTCGTAATGAGTGGGTAGACATTACTTATGAGGACATTACCTATGACATCTGAAATTACTAAAACAAATCCAGAGGGTAATTCCTCTATTTATCAAAGCACCGAGTCTTTCGAGTTTGCACAAAGACAAGCTAAAAGCTTATGCGAATCTGATCTTGTGCCAACAAGCTATCAAGGTCAAAAAGGATTATCTAACTGTCTTGTTGCTTTAGAAATGAGCAAGAGAATGAATCTTAGTCCTCTTACAGTTATGCAAAACCTAAATGTTATACATGGGAAACCCTCATGGAGTTCTCAGTTCATCACCTCAAACATACTCGGCTGCGGTAGATTTAAGAACTTTGATTATATTGTTACTGGTAAAGATGATAGTTTAGCTGTTCAATGCCAAGCTATAAGACTTGAAGATAACAAGTTAGTAAAAGGCACAGCAGTATCTATGAAAATGGCACAAAAAGAAGGTTGGACTAGGAAGAATCCTAAGTATCAATCAATGCCAGAGTTGATGCTTAAAAACCGAGCAGCTACTTTCTTTGGCAGGCAATACATACCTGATCTTTTATTAGGTGTGCAGACTAGCGAAGAGGTAGTCGATATACAGCCTATTGATGTTACTACAGGTAATGTTGAGATAGTTGCAGATCAACAGGAGGTTACAGATGACTTCGGATTTTAAGAAAGAGTTTTTAACACCAAGCGAACTTGCTGAAAGATGGCGAGTTCACATTGGTTCTGTTGAAAGATGGAGAAGAGAAGGTAAACCGCCTTCTTTCTACACCATCAATGGAAAGATCCTCTATAAGTTGGCTGAGATAGAGGATTTAGAATCAGCCAAACGTCAATCCAATTAATTTTTATCTATGGACTTTAAATTACCACTTGCAGTTTTCTCACAAGATGCAGAAGACCACAAAAAGCGTTACAAGGAGAACTACGATCCTAACAAAAACTATCCTAAGTATTCTGGTGTTATGCAGATTACAGAAGATCAAATTATCAAGCTATGTGAGTATGTACAGAAAGCAAAGCCAGAGCATAGCGACTTTCATGGAGAAGGTGTAGTTACTATTAGAGCTACTGGTTATCTTAATGAAAGTAAGATGGGCAAGAAGTATATCGGCCTTAACTTAGAGCCTGATTACAAGACTATGAAAGCTATAGAAGAAGCTGATGCTAATGATTCAAGTTCATCATCATCTACTCCTAAAAAACAAGAAGAGGAGTTTCCTTTTTAAATATGGGGCTTTGAAGTTTTTTTTAAAAGAGTTTTGCTTCATGTAAGACCCCTCACTTTTAGTAGATTTTAAGCCAAATTAAGCTAAAATAGAATGAAATTATCCTTATCTATGCCTTTAACATTTAACAGTAAACAAATTGATAAAGTTGTCTCGATTGATGATGTCGGGTCTTTATCTAATCCAGAAGTTTTGCTGTTAAAAGATGAGCTAATGACGGCCATCAAAAGTATGGATGACTATATTAAGAAATTTAAACAGGAAAAACAAGAAGCTTATGACAAAGATTGGCATCAAAAAGTAAGACGCAAACAACAGGTATGCAAAGCATTTTTGTCGCAACTTATTAGTTTAGATCACGATGAAAGTTTATTTAGGTCTATTTATGATAAACATTTTTCGCAAATTATCCTAGAATATATAGATAGGAACGAGTTTAGAACTATCCATAACAAAGCACGTTCTTTAGCTATTGCTGAATTAGAAAAAATAACATGACACCAAAACAAAGTAAAAGATCAGAACGTAAGCTAAATAAGCTTAAAGAAAATAAGCTTGAAGAATTAGCAAAAAAACTAGATTCTGACATCAGAGGTTACGATCATATTATTGAATATGCAGACAACCATACTGCAAGTCTTCGTAGTGATTGGGTAGATGAAAACATTAGGACTATTATTTTAAAACATAACTACAACGTAAATAAGGTTGCAAAAATGTTAATTAGAGATTTTACTGATAAAGAACAGGAGGCAGCCGAAAATGCAATCGCAGAATTTTAGGGATAAAGAATTACTGGCAATGACACCTGATATGGAGGGTGTTACAAGACCAGAAAAAGATAAAAAAACTAAAAAATTTACTTTTATTGTAAAAGGAATTGGAATAGGAACAGCACCAATGAAAATATCCACTCATGCAGAAACACAAGCTAAAGCTGTTAAATATATTAAGGCAAGATGGAAAGATTGTAGTTACGAATTGATATAAAAATCATAAAAAAATCTTGTATGTCACACATTTAGCCTGCAAAGGTAATTTTGGAGTCCAGCCAATATATTATGGTCTTACATATAAATTTAAAGGGTGGTTTTATGACGGAAAAGTTGTCTATCTCAGCAGAACATTTGAGACACGATCAGAAGCACAAGCAGCAGCAGAAAAACTTAGGGCAGATCGTATGTTGCGGTAATCATGTATTTAGAGTTATAAATGGAACAAGATATTGGCTAAGTCCACCACCTGATGATTACGAAGCATAAAACAAATGGCTTCTCTTAGATACCATGCTGGTCGTATGGTTCTCTACGAGGAAGAGCCGACAGTTTGGCGAGTAAAGATTAAGACGAAAAAAGGTAAATTAAATTTACCTCTTAAAGCAAAAGAATTAGAGCCTGCACTTATAGAAGCAGAATATCTTTATGCTGATGCAAGATGTATGAGTAGAGATCATCCTCTATGTATAGATTGCATACATCATTTAGTCATAAAAGCAGAATGTGGACTTGGTATGCCAGAAGGTAAAGCTAGTGGGGGAGTTTGGGCGAAGGATTGCGCTTACTTTTGGGAGAAGAAGATTTAGGATCTATTTTGTCTATATGATCGCCAGCTTGGTTTATTATTTTTACTAATCTAAAATTTTCTTTTGCAAAAGCACTAATAAGATCTGGTATATCGTTAGGATCTAGTGTTTCTATGATATGACGTAAAAATATTTCAACGTGTAATTCCTCTTCTAATGTAACGTCAGCCAAAACCCAAGGCTCAACTTTTCGCCTTTTTTTTGCTTGTTTGTTAAACCAGTTTGACCAAGGCATTACAAGTTTCATTACAAGTCCCTCCAACCACACACTAGCGTACTGGTCTAATAAGGCAACAAAGCTATACTTGGCTTAGTTACACTTACATACTATGCCCGGTCATTACGGAACAGGAATGAAAAAGAAAAAGAAAAAGAAAGGCGGTAAAAAGTAATTATCTGCCGGGAAACAAAGCTTTTTCTAACATATCGCAAAGGCGATCATCTACTGTGTTATCACTTTTTTTGACCATAGCTCGTACTATATCTAGTGCGAGTTTTTTTATTGCTTTGCCACGAAGAAAGGCAAAAAGGATAGGTTCAATAACTTTTAGCATTGTTTTTATTTTGTTGCTACGTTTATAGTAGCTCACTCCTCACACATAGAGCTATAGCCTCTTCTACTGGTCATAAAGGAAGAGGCTATCTTCTTGGCTTAATCTCTGCAACAGCAAGCTCTACTTCTTTTAACCTGTGAAATACCTCTTTCATGTCATCGTGCATATCATCTATTTTTGTGGTTAATAATTCTATAGCTGTTGTGTTTCGCACAAGATCATCTCTTGATTGCCTACCTCTGTAAGAAACAGATCCTACAGATACAAAACAAGCTGTCATCATAGCTCCACCAACTGCTGCTATTACTTCAACCACTTTACGAGTCCTCAATATATGTCTATTATGACAGAAAAGGCTTATGACAGTTAAGAAACCTAAGAATCTTTTGCAAAAATTGAAAGAAAAAGTAAGCGACAAAGAAGAACAATTTGAGTATATCTCAATAGCAGTCAGGCTTTTGGTAGTTTTTTGGAGTGGCCTTCTTGTTACAAGCAACTACTTGCCCAAGATCCCCGGTCTTACTACTGGAGAAAAACAGGATATAACATTTCCGGCCAGCTTGTTAGCAACGGCACTTAGTTCTTTCGGGCTAGAACAAGCTAAGAAAGGTAGCAAGAAAGACGATAAAGTTGCGGAAAATCAGGGTATGGTGCAGACTATAAGGGTAATAACACCTATTAAAATAGAAGGTGCTGAAGTAATCGACCCTAAACCAC
This sequence comes from Chalinula nematifera, assembly GCA_036873525.1. Lineage (NCBI taxonomy): Eukaryota > Metazoa > Porifera > Demospongiae > Haplosclerida > Chalinidae > Chalinula > Chalinula nematifera. The sequence continues at coordinate 13,778 of JAYJLX010039342.1, forward strand.
AAAAATGAAAAAGCTACTTCCATTTATTTTTGCAGTTGCAGCAAGTCCAGCTTATGCGAATGTTACAGCTAAGTATGTGACCTCTGCACAAATTTCCATAGACTCGCCTTATGTAATTACCAATGCTGCACCATCGACTTATAGCATAAGCGGAAATAATGTCACCACATCTACAGGAACAGGTGATTCTGTTGTCACCAATGCAATAGGAGGACTCAATTTAGGCAGCTTAAGTAATGGTGTACCAGCAGCAGTCAATACAAACAAAACAGTAACAACTGCTGGCTCTGCTTTCTCTTTCAGCGAAAGTTACCAAGCCGGAGATGTAACCCAATCTGCTATTACACCTAGTTCTGGAATAGCAACCTTACCTGTCCTTGGAGGTCAAACTACTGTAATTTCTGGTGGTACTGCTGGAACTTTAGCCCTTACAAGTCTTAGCTCTGGAATCCATACTTGCACAGCCGGCGGAAGTGGTACTAGCTGTCTCGCATCCACTTCAGTTAGCGTAGAAATTGACTAAACTCTGGCTACTGCTAGTATTTATATACCCGATCAAGGTTTTTGCTACTCCAGTAGTGCCTCAGTTTAGATCCGGCTCAAGTACGACTAGCTCTACTTCTGAATCTGTTATAAACGAGACTATAACTAGCTATCAGTATCGTACTGGTTATACATTTAGCGTATCGGGTCACAACATAGAATCAACTGATATTAATGGTTACATCAACCCGACACCTACAAGTGTCAATGAACAAACTGTCGGAGGTGTAAATTTTAGTTGGACTACTTTAGATGGCTCTTCAAACGCAAGGTGGAAAATATCAAACCCAGCAAGTTCCTTCAGTCTGGTCGAAAGTGTACACGCACCGGGGCTAGACACAGTAACCACCATCACAAGGACTATCACAACATCAACCACAACAGAATCTACAAGTACGTTTGGGCAATAGCAATATTACTAAGCCCTGTTAAAGTCTTAGCCAATACAACAGTAGCAAGTCCGCAAAGCCAATCTACTGGAGTAGTCAATAATAATGCCACAATGATAACACCCTCAAGCCATCCACAATTTAGGATGAGCCAAGGTATTGTTTGTGCATCTCCTACTCTTACAATTACGCCATACATGACAGATGCTTGGAGCTTTAATCGCCCTATCTCAACAGTAACTAGAACCCCAATCTATGACGAAGATACAGGTGCAATCAAGTACTATCAAGAAATACCAAGATTTGAAAAAGATAATTGCAACCTTAACTATGGTATATCTGCAC
>JAYJLX010039353.1:0-15053 GCA_036873525.1 Chalinula nematifera
GGTACTCCCCACCTGTTTACACAGCTCTCCTGCCTCAATGCAAGCAGCTATTGAGCTGAAATTTTTGCAGAGACACTACCAGATAAATACTAGCATTATAGCCTGAAAAAATTGTAAATGCAAGGATGTCTATTATCAGGGAAGGGTTTGCATTGTAATTTTTTTGTCCATTTTTTGACAGTATTTATCTGGTAGAGTGTCTCTGCAAAATTTCAGCTCAATAGCTGTAGTACTAATAAAGTACTACTGCACTGTCTGTCCACGGTCTTGAAATGCCTTGATGAACACTCTAGTCAGTTCAGTACTACTGCACTGTCTGTCCAGGCATAGACATTGGATACGGAAATATTATAGATGTCTTTGCCTGCCTAGGACATCAAATAATATCTTGACCACAAGAATCAGAATCTCATTGTAGTTTGACAAGCAGGGGCGAATCTGGACTGGAAATAATGATAGGATAGGGTTTTTGCGCGGGGGAAAAAATTATGATTATTATTTGAAAACCAATTAAATTAATAGACCACGCCTGCTATGAATATTTAATTTTTTCCCCCCGCGCAAAGACAAGAACTGGAAATTATGAATATGACGGTAGAGTCCACTAGCTTCAATTGCCTTTGATTTGTCATTTCCATTACCAATGATTACAAAGGCTATCTGACACTTGGTAGTCATGTAAATATGCTTTGTTAGACTCTATCTGCCACACATTTGAGGCCATTATATCAACATTTCAAATCATAAAAAAGGATGCGGTGTACTCTTGAGGCTCTACCTGCTCTGGTTGCTCCTGCTGTGATCCGTCTTCCTCTGATGTGGACATGGTTGAGGATCCTTGACTTTCTTCGCTAGATATAGCATTACTTGTACTAGCATCTACTGGTTCTTCACATCTTCTTTTAGGCAGATACTTCAAAAGATTCAGCGGTCTACTCATTGTACTAATGGTTCACTTAAACAGACAATAATATCGGTATAAGCATAACTCGTTAATACACGTGTATTGGTATGATTAGTATTATTGTTTATACAGCTACATAACTACAGGACATGAAAAGGTCAAAGGAAACAGCCCGTAATATCATTAATTAGCATGAATTCATTACAGCATAATGAATATGATCATCCCTAGAATTTGATGGATGGGCAAAAGCCCAGGCATGCCCAGGCTCAGATCCACCCTGTTGACAAGGGTTATCCTGAAGTGGTCCATAGCTGTTTTCCATCCTAAACAAAGTGTTTTGGCATACTCTGTACCACCTGATCACTTCCATGGCATCTCGGTCAGGATCTACACGTATCTGCTCTAACACTTTGGAATCACTAGTTACGTCAGATTCCAGTGCTAGCTGGCCTTCTGAATCAATTGAGGCCCAAGAAACAATCAAACAATCAGATTTAAGTAATGATTCTGATCATGTGAACCCACAGTATATAAACAGCCAATGCCCAGGCATTCATGACTTCTTGTCCATAAATGGGTGGTCACACCTGCGAATTTTTAAATAATAATTATTGCAAAATTAATTTATATGTAAAAGAGTAGCGCGTCCATATATATTTATACATAACTTCAAAACTAAGTTGCTTATACAAGTGTTGCTATTTTATAAGCATGAAGTTCAATCTTTTCTCTTTTGTTTGGAGTAATTTTCATGACGAGCACAAAAAGTCGGCCTCATAAATCTATTGCAAAGATACGAAGTTGCTTCCCACACAAAAGAGTGGGACGCTAAAAAAAATTACCTCGAAATTTACTTTTGAAACAAGGGTGCTATCACATTCGTTTGAATGATTCCAGGAAGTGTAAGCCAAGCTCTATCCAGTGGTGCCTGTTGCAAAACCGTCCGACAAATACTCCTTTGTAAACTCCTTTAAAGAGATTTTTGCCTATCAATAGAGTCAAATGCGATCACTTTACCTCAACATTATTTCTTCAAAACAGCCAGAGCTGGCCATCTTCTTTTACCAGGGGGAACTTGTTGCTTTAAAAACTATGCTTAGCGTGTAACTAGAGCAAGAAACTAAGAAACTATTACGGTACACTATATAACACTGTTGATAGTATCATGTGATAATGGCCATTTAAATTAATAGTTAATAATTACTGCTAATTTGATGGTCGTCACGGAGATTATTGAAAGAACAATGGCTTATATTGCTTGTTTACATGACCTCTTATAAACTATGATTTCCGAACATGTGGTAGTTCGTTACTCATTCAATTAGCAGTTGCTCCGCTCAGCCCCAATTAACTGTTGCAGTATCAGAACAAAGCTACCACAGCAAGCTTCAACAAACTCTAAAGTATATTGTTAAATAACTCGCTATTAACCGAAGCATGGGTGGAGGGTTATAGTACTCGGTTTGTCTGTGTATCAGTGTGTGTGTGTGTCTGTGTGTTACCGCGTAATCTCTGTGGATACTTGATGTTTACTGATACTCAATTTAATTGAAGCACTTTATGGTTTTTTTGAAAGTTTAACCCGGGCACACAAGGGCAACTTAATACCTGGGACCGCCTCAAAATGCCAAAAATTAAAGGCAACTTTAAGGTGTCAGTAAAAATACCAGATTGATGTTTTCTCGTGCAAACTATTTTTCGCTACCAGTATACATGAAGGGGTGGAAAACCGTGGACACTGGAAGTTAATCACTTCATGGCTTCCAGTAGGCCAAAATGTACGGCTATTGTCTACAACACAAATCATGATTACAGGCTAGTTATTCGCCTTTACTTTTTTATCAAAAACATTTGCAATTTACACCAGATGCAGTGCAGGGGTAAATAATTGCACTGCTACTTTTATAAAAAGAAAAACGAGATGGACACAGACCTCAGTAGGTCGATAATGTATGTACATTATCTTTATTTTTGGAGCAAATGAGTCGCCGACAAGGTAAAGCTATAATAGTAGGCAAATACTGTTCTGGAGACTTAGTAATCAAAGCACAAATAGTTATAAAAGAAAGTAGGCAGGTGTGTTACAGTAATTCGTTATCCAAGAATTGATAAAAACGGCCATTTTTAAATCACAGTAGTTCCATAATAATGAATCACTTAGCTCTAGGAACAACATTCACTGATCGCTACAAACATCCTATGAAAATCACCATTTATTTGCTGTAACAAATTACTAAAAACGCTCAAGTTTGTGTAAGCCACTCTTGGCTACCATAACAAAAAAGCGACTTTATTTTTGGAGCAAATGAGTCGCCGACTGTACAGGATTTTTTGGGGATAAACAGTAAATATCTTGGAGATTACAGTGTACAACTCACGAGGATGAGGTCTTGTTATTTTTGAAGTTTTAGGTATGTAAAACTTTAGATAATTTCAAAATTAGCTTGAAAACCGTCTTTGCCGCGAAGCACTGTAGTGATATTCATTCCATTGTAACAATATTCATTGCATTTTAACAATTATTCATTGGAATTATTGCTATCACGTGTAAGATTGAAGCCATAAAGATAATGTCTAAGCTTTACCAGCCTTTCATGTATTCTGTACTCTGATGGAGTATTTGCAAGGTACTCTTGACCCCATCTATAATCTATTATCATTGGATAACTTTTGCACTTACAGTTTATGCATTATGCAAAAACAGCCTCCTTTTTAGGGTGTCTGACAAGAGCGTTTCTATCCATAACTTCTTGTTCCAGTAGCATTAACTTATCCAACGATGATAGTTGTTAGAAAACTCTTGATAAAGTCATGTTAATATCAGTTAATACCAACCAGAAAATAGTTGTTTATTTCGTCAAAGTCAAATGCTTGAAACAAAAAAGAGCAGCCATGTTTTCCCAATCTTAATACATTAATAATTAGTGCACGTGCGCAAACCGTGCATGTGGTTGCAGCTGTTCAATTGCAACTTTAAAGAGATTTTCTTGATAAGATATCAACAGACGTTACTGCTTGTCCCAGGTATCAAGTGGCCCGTGCAGCTTTGAGCCTGCAGCCGCCTATGAACCCACTATAGCTTGTTGCATAGTTGTTTTTGGTATGTCAAGTGTCTCCATAGGTTAGGTTAGGTTTAGGTTAGCGTTAGGTTTCGGTTAGGTTTAGGTTAGGTTTACGTTAGGGTTAGGTTTATGTTAGGGTTAGGTTAGGTTTAGGTTAGGGTTAGTTTTTTAGGGTTAGGTTTTGTTATATTAACAATTAATCATGGTTAATTTTTAACTATTGCTTTAGTGTACAAAAAATGGCTAATAGTGATTACTCAGTTCATCTTCTGACTCTAATCTCTTGAATTTTTGTCAGTTCCACTTTAATTGCTGCAGCGAGTTGAACTTTTGAATATGTAAGTACCTGTTACAAGTTGTTTGAATCACCTGGAGTCAAAAGAAATCGAGGGAGGACCTGTACTGCAATCTAACCGATCATTGTTTCGTAATCATCTGCACTTTCTTTCTCGTTCGTTGCAGGACTCTACACATCATAGGCTCTGAAATATCCAAACCTGTTACTCTTTTAATTAAAGTATATACAAATTTCTCGTAGATGTAGGCAAGGATTTTCTGCAATTCATGATGGTCATCTAGCTTCCGACACTCTTCTCTTCTCTGTGGATGTTTGGATTACATTGACCCAGTATATTCAAACCTCTTGAAAATTCTATGAGCTGTTGATGGAGCAATTTGTAAGTGCACACTGATTTCCTTAAAAGTCATCTCCATTCCCAAATGTCTCCAAACAATCCGCTATCCTATGTTAGCGCTGTATGCCGTCTTCCTTGTTGGTTCTTAGTCTGGTCCCCGCCCCTTCATGTGGCAAAATACATACACAGTGCTTGTTCCCCTGGAATGCTAATTAATTTGCTGAGACAGTGAAAAACTGTCTTCTCTTCTTTATGATTTAAAATTACAAGCACCCTTGCTTAGATCTAACTGCACTACCTTTCTTTTCGCTAGAAATCCTATGGAAATGCCAGATTCTCGAGTGCAACAACGAACAAAACCACTTTTGGTAGTTGCTGGCACAAATCTTGTCCCTAAATGTTTCGGGGATGCTGCACTCAAAGCAAACACATTGGGACATAAGCTAGTTCATCCAAATCAATTGCTAAAATAGCTATTACTATACAACATAGGCATCGATTGGACGATATTTCCCATTCTTCATGAAATCCACCATTTTAATGCATGAAGTGAAATTTATTTGATTGGTTAGATCTTATGACGTATGCTCAATACTGCAATGTGATTGGCTAGGCCCAAAATCCTGGCTTGAACAAGTGTGGTGTACGTGTTTTGCCAGACACTTCTGAATACACAAAGGGGCGGGGACCAGACTGGCTGGTTCTGCTGATCTGATAGCCACTCCCATTTAACGGCATAGATACAGTACCGCACTATATACTAGCTATAGTAATAGTGAACATTGAGAGTATTGTGTAGACTACGCGATGTACCACCTTTTCTGGTACGCGTATATGGTGGATTCCAAGTGAAGTGCTACCAGATCAAAAAACCAGAAAATATACAATAAACCAGAGCTACAACAATCTCAGACCACCTTCCAAACTCAAAAATGCCGAAAAGTGGCCAGGGGTTGCGCCACTACCCAAACTCTACCTACCTGTTGACTTTCATGATATGGTAGTGAGATAAATTTACACCGCATGCACCTGACAAGCATTTGTATTGTCACAATGGATTAACTTAGAGGAAAAGTCTAGTAAATTAGGCAACAAAACAGTTTGTATAGTGAATTTTCGTGAGTTTAATAACTTTGTAGACAGAACTAAATTCCTTCATTGTATCAGCATGTATTCACTACTGAGTTACTAACAAACCTTACAGCTGCTTGAGAGGTCTGTACCTATGCAGTCTCTTGTTTCTGTATTAAAACCACTATATGTACAATTTAGGGGGATTGACGGCACAGAAGTCATCAGTGTGAGTCGGAACTCTTATTTTAAACAAAATGCAAAGTTAGCTTCTTATAAGCTTTTTGGCTAGCATGGTTACAGTTGTGAGTGGAGTTAACGATACTTGCACCTATGGTTGTAAAACGGCTAATTAAAAAGTTGAACGAACACGAATGGTTTTTAAAAGTTGATAGCATCAATCCATCAATCACCTTCAATCGTGCTAATGATGGCTAAGCAATAGATTTCATGAGTGTATCATTTATCGTTTGTGGTAATCATTGTACAGCATGGTATGGATTTGCAAAGTAGTTTTATTTAACGCTCACATACAAGCTATTGGCCTTGCGCACTCTTGGGATAATGAAACAACCCCATACAACTGTAGGTATTTGACTATTATTATTTATGCAGCTATCCTGCCTCAATGCAGCCAGCTATTGTGATAAAACTTTACAGTGCAATCTTTTCATAAACAGTGATTTAAAATCAGTACATCACGAAGCAAAATTGTCTTGCATTTTGTTTGATACACTAAAGTATAATTGTAATTTTATTGAAATCGATATGACTCATGTGCAGTACAGCCGACAATTAAAATTCATTTTGTGAATACAGAATGCACTCCGTTTTCTTAAAAATAAGTCTTTTGCTTACAGTTATTGTCAATTTGTTTGATAATGTCAGCTTTCTGACAGAATTTTGACACAAAATTTCCATTTTAAAATCGACGTTTTCATGCTATGGCCTAGAAATCGTCACAACTGCTGTAATGAATAATAACAAAGCATTACCTTTATATATAATATTACAAGCCACGCATTTGGTAGGTTCTTGGTTCTTAATGCCACAAAAGCTAATGCGAACTTAAAATTAATGACCCAACAATTTGCATGTAGTCAGTTGCCAGGAATTTGTGTAACATACCACACTGCATGCAATTCATTTACACTGATGCAATGGAGTACAAAAATTAAGTCAACTGCTAGAAATCAGTGCACTAGCACCTTACTGCAACGATTACCACAAACGATAGTGATACGTGGATCCACAAGCTCTGGTTACTAAGCCATCACTTGCATGAGAAACTTTAAAAAAATTGGTTCACTAAAATTAATACTTTTCAAATAATGCAGCACTGGTGTAATAAAAAAATTAGGACTAATTAAACTAGACAAATGCGTTGCTGCCAGCAGCATAGCTACATATTTGTTGCTGTTTGTTAATTGTCTGCTTCAATTAGCTACTCCTCTAAAGATAAGAACGGGAGGCCCTGGCTAGTGACACAATACTGTTTCACTTTGGTCATCACCAGAAAATGCTCAAAAGCAATCAAAACAAAGTAGCCTACTTAGTGCCCTTACACTTCTGTCATTACCCCAGAAATTTAACATCCATCCTGAGCATGCTATTACTTTCCTTACTGGTTAATGATTTTAAAGAGTCAATCATACTGTTGTCTAAGTAGATACACATTACTGCACAAATGTGTGGCATTAAACACCAAACAGAAAACATTTGAGTAGTAACATCAAACAGAAACAAAAGAAACTTGTGCAGCTTGAATCCGCTACCATGTGCAATTTGATCATATCAAAGCACTTCTTCGGTTGGTTGGACTGTGTAGCTTAATAACTTTCTTGAGAACAGCCTAACAAGCAGTCATTTTTGTAGATGATTTTACATAGCCATTGTTAAAACGTGCTGAGGTAGGCGTAATTTGATAACACGAGTTTTTTTGAGAATTACAAAGTAAAAAAGAATTTTTTCTGTAATTTGGTCGACCCTTACATTCGCCATCTCGACTAGTGTCAGGCTCACTCACACTTGCCCCAACTAGTGTGGGGGTCACTCAGGCTGGCCTGAAGTATCAGTAATAGTTTACTATAAACTAATGGGTGGAGGATCGTAATGGAGAAGACTTACTTCGAACCTCTTTATAAATTAATATTATAATCTTTATTAAACATGCTGATCTTCTGAAAACGTAGTCTAATTGATGTAAAACAGGTTTCGAAGCAAGGAAAGGTAAAAACCTGTTTCGAAGCAAGGAAAGGTAAAAACCTATTTCTAATGTCTAATAACCAAACACATGACTGAACCACTCAAGGGCGTCAAAGCCAGTGAATAAAAAGCTATCTATAATTTCTATGTGACTATGAAATGACAAACCAACCAGCCCCAGCCACTAACCACATAATCCAGGAAATGGCGGCAAAATGGAGGCTACTAGCAAACTGCTAAGCTAACTTCAAGTGCAGGAACCATGAGACACCTATGCATTGTTCGTCCAATTAAAGTGAACTTTTTATGAAACAGACTATATATAACATTTTATCACTCTTGTTGTATGTATGGCTTCCGAATTCAACTGAAGTATTTGTGGCGTCCTCGTAGTCCGGTACCCACCCTTTTGCAATGAGGGAGGGTCTGGCAAAAGTTGTACACTCAATCCTTTCATTGGAATGCTATTTGCGCGGGTGACCGAGCATCTAGATTAAGTGAACCATAAATGGCTGCACAGTAAAACACTACACTACTTCGCCAGAGTTTTTTTGCTACTTTCAATAATCAAACAACAAATACTGCGTAGCGGCTCTGTGACAACATATACATCAGTCGTGCTTAGGTGCTGTGTGACTGAAACAGTGCATTAAGCTGACCATACTACTTACCTCCATTTGTTCCTAATGTGTCAAAAACCTGATTGGTCAGACTTCGTGACACGTTTGTCTGTTCCCTTTGAGACTAAGTCAGTGTACAGCTTTTGCCAGACCCTTGTGGCAAAAGGGCAGTTACCGTACTAGCATCACGTAAGCTTGGGATAGTATTAGTCTGGTAACTGCCTGCCCCTTAACAAGGAGGAAGGGTGTGGCTAAAGCTGTATACTCAATCCATCCCAATGGAATAATTAGTGTGAATAATCGAGCATCTCGATCATATGAACCGTAAATGGCTACACAGTGAAAATGCTACTTAGCTTGATTTTTGTTTTGTACTTTCAATAAACCATAAATAAGATTACAAGTACATGCTTCGCAGCCGTGAGAAGATTAACTAAAGCAGCACAATAGGGTGACCGATGTACTCGCCATTCACTTAGTTTCACCATTGATCACTCTTACAGCTGATTGCTCAATTTGTGTGACATACCAATCTGGGTACCAGTATTGGATAACAAACATTTTGATAATTAAGTATACCATCCTGTGCTTCACATGGTAAGGGTAAACATATTCAATAATTAACTTATCATAAATATAACAAATGCAGTAAAAAGCACAATATATAATAATTTTAATGTGGAAGTATGTACAGTGGAGGCAATTTCGAATTCAAGTTATGTGGAGTGATTTCAATTAACTCCTCTTTAAACCCTTCCGTCTCTTCATAGTTTTGATGCTCTACTTCAAAACCATCGTTGTTGATTAGTCTGGTATAGCCATGGTCTCCAGCTAAAATTACAGGGTTTTTTGAACGATACGGAATTCCTTCAAATTCTGATGGAAGTATAATAGGCTTGTAGCTGAGAACAACTTCATCTGAACTCTCGATTTCTTTTCCTTCTGGCCTGGTGCGTCTATACCACAAGCATAAAAACGTGCCACATAAAAACAAAATACATACTAAAATAAAGCCTGGTATGAGAGTCACCATTATAAAAATTTGTTCACTGATGTCATTTTTTACAAATGAAATCATTGGCAAGTTTGATTGATTTGAAAATGATCTATTGCTAAAACTGCACCGCCCTGTGATTTCTGCAACTCCAATTAATACATATGGCTGAAGCTGAATTTTGAAATTTGCTGTGTAGTTACTCGCATAGTAAATAGTTCTAAACCATTCCTGAAAGCCTTCACAATCCATACGATTTATTGTGGTATTGGTGAATAGTACAGCAACACTTCCCTCATTAAAGGAACTAATATAAACTTCAGGCTCTTGTTTTTGCGCATTCAGCTTATGAAGTAAGTCTAGTTTAATGGAAAGGTTATTTGTAAATTGGGCGAAGTTTTCATCTATTACTATTCTAATGAAACTATCAAATGATGTCTGTGGAACAACACGTACAATTATCAAGTCCTTTATTGTGTAGCCGTGGAAATCTGTAACAGTAATTGTAAAGTTATGATCCGTGACTTTGTCATATTGTACTTCTGTTGACAAAGGTAATCCTATTAATGAATTAACCTCTGATACTGCAATCCAAGAATTGGACTTCAATAGCTGACCAGTACTACCATTGTACAATTCTAATTGCAGGCTTTCTAGTGGTCCACCGTTGTCATTTAATACAAATGTTTCAGCAGAAAATTCAAAACTGAAAGGTTGGCCTTCATTAGCAATTAAAATTCCAACAGGATTATGCAGATTTGGCCTGTCTACAGTGGGTGTGAGTATTGACATGCTTGTAATATCGCTTTTAGATGATGAAGCAAAATTTGTATATACTGATGTAAAATCAAATCTTGCCGTATCGTCTACTATGTTGGAAGAAGTAAAAAAATCACTTTTAAACTCAAATTCACTTGAAGTAGGCAGGCTTGTAGTATATTCAAATACTGTTACTGAACTTGCAGCCATTAGTGAACTAGAAATAGATGCATCAAACGTTATGATAGACGATACGACTAGTAAAGATTCCAATAGTGTTTCAGAAGGAGTACTGAGTCCAAAATCATCTACAGTGTTAATGGTATGGTAGATCAAATGTGTTTCAACTAGCATGAAACTAAAGGCATCACTGCTAGTTTTTTCAAAGACTGATTCAAAGGGTGTTTCTTCTACTATGAAACGGAAAGCATCACTGCTATAATCACTTGCTAATGAAGTAAGCATAGCCTCGGAATCCATTGTACTACTGACTGAGGGAGTAGTAATAGTGCCTTCTCCATCATTAATGATGGTGGGCAAATCAAGGACTGATGTCGCAGTTGGAGAAATAAAAACTACACTTTCAATTGCAATACTACTCACGATGAAAGTAGTCAAAATATCCTGCATATCAAATGATAATGATACCAAATGGATAGATGAAAATTGAGATGAAGGCTCAATAAGAGGAGACACTGTTAAAGAGTGAAACAGCTGTGTTGTAGGAACAATTTGTAATTCAATGAAGCTTGATGACGATTCTTTAACACTGAATGTTTTAAACTTTGTTTCCTCTACACTGGTTGTAGAAACAATTGTGGTTTCATGACTTTGAATAAGTTCTGAGGGTATTGCGTATACATTAGAAGACATAAGTAGTTCTATTGTTGAAAAGGACGACACTGAGTTCACAAAATATGGAGGAGGGGGTGGTGGGGGTGGTGGAACAAAAGATACTGAAGGTGATGGAGACACTGAGATTGACTGAAATGTAGCAATAGGAACTGAGCTTTCTTCTAAAATTGAAATAAAATCAGCTTTTGAAAACGAAGACGTAATAAAGAAATGTTTCAAACTAGATGAAAACAGCAAACTGCTTGTTTGGTCTTTTGTTGTCACTGAACTTTGAAATGTATCCATAGTAAATGGGCTTGGAAAGGGAACATTGTCAGTGACGTCAATACCAAGATTTGAGAAAGACAGAGTTATCATTGCTTCATCCTCTTCACTGAATGAAGAGGGTGGCAAAGTGAATTCGTTATTTACGGAAAATGAAGAAACCATTGTGGATATGTCAAAAAAAATGGTGTTCAGGAAACCTGATATTGTTGGAAAAATTGTTTCAAAAGCGTCACTATTAAGTAGTTCTGATATAAACATAAAAGAATGAAGTCCTTCTTCTAATTCATTTCTAGTGCTAGAAATGCTAAAACTATTTGAGAATGTTTCAGAGGGAGATATAGGTGGTTTTGTAAGAGAAGTAAACAAAGTTTCAGCTACATCAATGAAATTACTTGATGTGCCAAAAGATCCTGACTCTCTTGCCAGTGTACTTGGAAAAGGAAAGTTAAGATCAATGGAACTTGAAAAATCAAAGTTTGTCGAAACAAACATCGCATTAACACCAAATGACTGAGTGGATGTGAATGGTATATCGATATCTGATAAACTGGACACAAAGAATATATCAGTGTTCAATTGACTGGATGTCATTAGTATATCAATATCTACTAGACTAGATGTGAACAAAATATTAATGTCCAATGAATTGGATGTCAAAGATACATCAGTGTTTAATAGACCAGATGTGAGTGGTATATCAATGTCATATAAATTAGATGTGAATGGTATATTGATGTCCAATGAACTGGATGTGAACGACATATCAGTGTTTAATAAACTGGATGTCATTACATTAGTGTTCAATAAACTAAACGTCAACAATATATCAGTGCTCATTAGACTAGATGTGAACAGTGTATCACTGTTGAATGAAGTGGATGTAAAGGGTACATTGAAATCCATTGAACTGGACGTGAACAATACATCAGTGTCCATTGGAATGGATGTCATTCGAACATCCATGTCCAATGGACTAAATGTGAACAAAATATCAGTGTCCAATGGGGTGGATGTGAGTGATATATCAGTGATAAACAGATTAGATGTGAAAAGTATATCAACGTCAAAGGGATTGGATGTGAATGATATACCAGTGTACAATGAACTAGATACAATTTCAATATTAAAGGAACTAGAGGTAAAAAGCATCGATGGTCCATATGTTGACAACATATTCGTACTAAAATGATCAGATGTAAAGGGTAACTCAGTGTTCAGTGGATCGGAAATAAGTGGAGTAATTGTAAGGATACTACTTCGTATATTTAGTGCAGATGTCGACACGCTAGACGGCTCAACCAATATGTGTGTGTTACTAATATCAATCTCTTTAGAATTCGTGCTAATACGTTCAGGAGTCATACGATTGTCTGTTATCGCAAGGTAAGTGCTAGTTACCTCATGAAATGTTGTTGCTATGAAACCTTCATATGAGCTGAGAAGAAAATCAGACAGTATTGAGGTCAACATGCTGGTTGCTGTTGTCATAACAGTTTGACTGATAAGTGGAAAGGATGAAAGCTGTTGCTCTGATACAAATGGAAGCATTGATGATGACACAATGCCATCATTACTATTAGTGGAAGTACTATGCTGAGTAGGAGCCATTTCACTCATTGGTGCTGTAATAATTTCAGTCATCAGGCTATATTCTTGGGTTACTGCATCTTTAGGTATTATTTGCCTACGATGCCTTTGTGAGATGTTTGGTGGAACCATTTCTCTCTGATCTATGCTCCATCTGGTTATATTAATATCAACATTCTCATTTAGGACCTCAATAATTTGTACAAGTTCTTTTATCAAACAACTGTTCACCACAGCATCGTTACTACAAGCTATAAGAAATGATACAATTGGCTCTTTCATTTCAAAACTCTGATTGATTTGGCTCTCTTCATAGGAGGGTGAAAGATATTGTAATTGAAATGGACAAATGTCCAGAAAGTTAGCAAACCACAATAAAGTCTGAACTTCATTCAAACTCCATGAAATACTAATAGTAACAAAAAAGCTAAAAAAAAATTTTTTCTCATTGTTCTTACAGTTCAAGGGATATTTGTCACCAGATTGTGAGGACAATGAACGCCAACACGATTTAGAGTAATAATTGTTTTCTTGCAGGAAGTCTGTTACTTCATGATTGTTGATAAAGTTTATGTAGTTGCCATTATTGTTCCCATTTTGAACGCAAATTGTAAATACATTTTGCAAGGAGATCCAATATCCTTCATCATAAAATACATTTGTAACAACCTGAAAACATCCTATATCAGAATACTGTGGAATTCCATAGTACGACAATGTGGATAAGTTGAAACTTAGCCAATTTGGAAGCTCTTTATGGCCACGATGATACACCTAACAAACAAAAGGAAACACAGTATTACGAATACTGAATTTTGTCAAGCAATATACATGTACCCCACTGCTCAAAATCCCACATCAATTACAAAGTTAGCACTGTAATAAAAACCAGCTCCTGGGACTCAATTTTTTTGTATGCTGCTTTAACGCAAGAAGGCGAAGAAGACATACAGAGATAAAAGTACAGTGAATGTTTAAGAGTAAGATGAAATGGTTTTCTGCAAATACTACCTATTAATTAGCCCACTCCTCAAAAGATCATTCATAGCATGTAAGCACTTTGGAATGAATCTTAATTTGATAAGGCTACTAATTAGAGTGTGTGCAGGTGCTACATTACATATGCACGAAACTAATTGTTAATAAAGCTCCTGCATTACAAAAATTACATCATATTTACTTCCATGCGGCAAAAACAAACTAAAATAAAGCAGCTCAGTATTGCAAAAGTGGGCAGTTGTAATGACTGCAGTCTACTTTTACTATTAATACTAGTGTACTGGTATTTTCTTGCTGTACACCCAACATCCCAAAAACTGCAACTGTTAAGCTGAGGGCTTGATTGTAAGCGTGACATTCTGTAAGTGAACACAAGTAATTTTTTTTTGCTAAAAAAAGTAATGTTCTTTCAATTAGCTGTTACCACTATTTTTGCCCAGTACTAGAGAACTCTGCTTTAATCAATATCACTTTATATTTGCCTGTACACAAATCTAGAACTCCACTGTTTTGCTATATATTTTGGACGTGCTCACAAGAGATACACAATAAGCAAAAGAAAATAGCAAATAAACTTTATCTAACTGTTAGATGGCACCCATAAAACATGCCTGTCCTTCAATGGAATGCCATATCACTTCTTTTTGCTCTTTCCGTAGTATCATGCTACTGACTAATATAAAGGTCAAATATCCTTAAAGGGCAAACTAATGTTTTATTGCGTCATTTTCACAACTACAGAATTTTAACAGCAATTGCATTTGGTATAAACGCTTATCCAGACCCCTATACTATTTGAGGGACAGGCTATACCCTTGCAAGGTAAATTTAATTTAGGTGTGATGTCACACACAGCTGCTCTATTACAAACCATGCAAACATATGCAAATATATTATAAAATATATATCTAAATCATGTAAAAACTCATATAAAATGATGAAGAAAATAAAAAAACAAATAACAAATAATCTAATAATGATTAGACCTGAACACTTTGATTTTAATTATGAAACCGCAGAGAATAACCACTTTCAGAAAAAGGAAAAGAAGTTGTCAAAAGAAAAAATTCTAAGGAATGCTAAAAATGAGTT
>JAYJLX010039363.1:0-15048 GCA_036873525.1 Chalinula nematifera
TTGCTAATTGAGCCTTCAATATTAACCTTGAATATTCCTGACTTGTGCCATGCTATCTCCTTTAAAGTGTTCCCAAGCAGCTCAGTATGATCATATCCTAAACTAGTGATACCGCACACCATAGGATGCCTGAGGAAGGAATGACAGAGATCAATCTGTAGCACACTTAACGTTGATAAAATCTTATAGTTATTTAAAACCCATGTGCGTGCATTATGACCTTCTGTCATTATACATTATTACTTTAGTATATTTGTAGAATCATAGGTTCCACCGATTCCCACTTCAATCACAGCCACGTCCACCTATAATGGAAGCCTGTGATTGAATTCATAACTTCATCTTTACTTTTACCTCACCTTTTCTTCCAAGAACACCTTGTAAGACATCAAAGATAAAAAAGGAAAATATGGCGGTAAATCACTGTCCTCTTCCTATATAGAGTAGTATAGGTTACTATGAAGGGGGTAGGGGGTGGGGTACTATAGTCTCATACTGTAGCAGCTGTTTCCAATAGTTTATTATACACTTCCCAGAAATATTTGGCAAACAGCTCCTTTGATATAGGGCGGCCATTGATTCTAATCCTCTCCCTGACTTCAAGTAAGTGTGGAGAACTGAATTAAGACAACTCAATCAGTATAATTGTATGAAAAATGGCTGTGATTCATAACCTACCTAAAGAATCCTGTCTTATATCCATTAAACCTAAGGATACTCTCACACATGGCACATACTGAACCCTGAGAGGAAAGAGAGAGAAAAGATGGCAATATTTCTAATAGAAACAGTTCCATTACCTTTCCTTTAGTTCCAGCAATATGAATTGGGTTGAGGCGATCAATATCTACTAACTAAATGCACATTTCATTATGTATAACACAAGGTATAACGTGGACAACTACGTGGCCCATGTTAAACCATCCATCAATACATACCTCTATTCCAAGTCTCTTCAGGCAGTGAACATTTTCCTTCAGTTTTTCCTCTCCATACTCTTTCATGTTTGATATTTTCTGAGTGTCTGCTATTAGCTTGGCATTCGTTTGGAGCGAGTTCAGTGCATCAATGGCAGCCTTTGACCACAAATAATAATTATTAACCGTTTAATAATGGCTAAGTCTATGCTGTGTATAGACATACTTTATATGATGCCGCCATTGATCCTTGACTGGTAGTATTAAAACCCCTGATTATAACCAACTTTAGGGCTAGCAGCTAGCCTCCTGCTCCAGGAAATTTGAGGAAAACCGCCCGAGGAAAACATCAATAGCATTATCAGGACACAGGTGCCACACATGTACAACTGCATTATTAACAAACAATGCATGGTAGGAAATGGGCGGGACCAGACTCCATGTGGTTAATTCATTAAAATTATACTAGATCTAAAAGATTGTCAATCATGCATTTTTTGAAAGTTTTTGGAGAAAAATCCATGTTTGTAATAAATGTACTGTGATGTAGTGTAAGTGTGTTTATGCTACATGGCAGGTCTATTTATGGGTAGAATATAATATAATAGTAATAATAATATAATAAAGTTTGTGAAATAAGAGGAAAAGTTAAAAAAAAAAGGATAGAAGTGATGAAGACAGATGACGACTAGACTATTTGTTTCTCTGTTTTTACTGCGGTTTGGTCTTTTTCGTGAGTAAGCTCTTATGAATGTGAGGTAACACTCCACCTCCAGCAATGGTGGCTTTGATTAGGGAATCGAGTTCTTCGTCTCCACGAATGGCCAACTGCAAGTGGCGTGGGGTGATACGTTTAACCTTCAAATCTTTACTGCAGTTTCCAGCTAACTCTAATACTTCTGCTGTCAAGTACTCCAGTATGGCGGCACTGTAAACCGCTGCCGTTGCACCAACTCTTCCATGGCTTGTCGTTCTTTGTTTCAGATGCCTGTGGATACGACCGACTGGAAATTGTAATCCTGCCCGAGCTGATCTCGATATGGCTTTCGCCTTAACTTTTGCGTCCTTTCCAGCTTTACCACCAGGCATGATGCTCTTAAATACCCAATGGTGAATGAATCGATGATGATCTTCTCAAGACTAGATAGACTCGATCAAGGAAAAAAAAAAAAATAGCAAATGGCCAATGAATAACTCGCAGATTGGCGCTTTTCTCCTCCCTGTTTTTTTTACCGGATTTTTTCTGCGCATGCGCAATACTGACTAATTAGTTACGTCATTGGAAAATAGAATCAACCAACAACCATTGCAACGTTGAAGTGTCGTCGTTGTTTGTAAGTTCCTTTTGAGTTTCTTGTTCAGTTTTGATTGTTTCTTCTACTTGTAGAATCTAATACTAGATTTAGCCATCTCTAATAATGGAACCATTAAAGGAGTTCAGTAAAACACGACTTACACTGGATAACTGTATTATACCAAAGGAAAGACTCATCAGTACTCCTTCAGCTAAGGACGGTATGTCAAAGGACACAGAAATCGACATAAGAATAAAAGGGTGTGAGTGTATTCAATCGGCGGGTTTACTTCTAAAATTACCTCAGGTTGGTATTGAGGATGGGTTGGAAGTGGGCATTAATTAGAGTAAGTACCTTTTTTATGTAGGCGGCCATGGCTACTGCTCAGATTTTATTTCAACGGTTTTATTATGCAAAATCAATAGTCAAGTTCAAATTTTATGTAAGTATAAGCTTTCTAAACTATATTAGTATTAGTTTCACTCTTTTTTTATTATTTTAGTATGCAGCAATGGCCAGTCTATTCTTGGCAGCTAAAATCGAGGAGTGTAATAGAAGGCTTAGAGATGTACTCAATGTATTTTATCACTTAAAACAAAAGAGAAAGGGCAGGTATGTTGGCAACGATTGTCACTAGTTAGCGAGTGGTGTGGTCTACACAATGGTGAAGACTTTGGCTATCTTTTTTTTTTAATTACACACCATAACTTAGCCCTACCCACACTCTTATTAGAACTTGTATTGTGTGCGTGTGTTATGTTACCATGGCAATGCTCTTATTGTTGTTCTTATTGCTGCCGTTAGTCACATTAGGCCATCACAAGGAATGGCTGGTTGTGTGTGACGGCAGGCATCTTCCTCCCCTAACATATCTGGTAAGCCATGACAAGTTCATTTCGATGTAATGTGTACTCTATATGTTCGCTCATCTGCAAGAACATTCTATCTTCCTTGTTGATAGCAACATGGGTCTGTCTTTAAATAATTGATGGAATGAAAGATTTAAAGGTGTGTTTTATTTTATTTTGTCTTTTTCTTTTTTTTGTATGATTTTTCTTTGTTATTTTGAGCGTAATTTATTTCATTATGATTTGTAACAACTTAGCACCATCAATTTTATTTAGTGACATTTTTCATCGTTTTTCTTCCATTTTTATTATTATACCTTCCTTCCCCAAAGAAGCCAGAAACTTTAACAAGACACCTCTAACTAATCATGGGCCATCCACAAACTTGAACACAGACTGAGTCTCGTGACGGTGGGAAGACTATCAACAGCAGCACTGCCGTTGTAATACTATAGAATTTTTACCAGTCAGTTTTTGAACATGTACAGGGATTCATTTCAAGGGGGATGATAGTGTTCTGTAATTATGGCATCCTGGAGTTTGTTAGTGGTGTTATTGCTGTCAAGATACTCTGATTGTGACTTCATAGTATAGCCTTTCTAAAGAAGACTGAATGTGTTGTAAACTTGTTTTGAGACTATTTCTTGGAAATATTTTTCTTTTCACTAGCCTTGTAATTAAAGCAACTATTATGGATTCACTGTGTCTATTTGCTTTGTTTGGTGTATTTAGAAAAAAAAAATAGCCAAAAGCTTCAGCCATTAGGGTGATATTGTTTAATGCACGTCATGTTTTTGTTTTTTTCCTCATAGTAAAATAGAACCAATGGATTACGTAGGTGAGGAGTATTTTTCAATGAGAAACACAGTTAACAAGTACGAGCGATACATTCTAAAGGTTAGAGACCACATGGTGTTTATATTTGTTGTGGTTATTATCAGTTGTATTACGTTATGTTATATAGGAGCTGGGTTTCTGTGTCCACGTTCAACACCCCCATAAGGTAGTGTGATTCAATGGTGTGTGTGTGTGTGTAACAAATAATGCCATGTTTTCTTTGTAGCTGGTTATTTCATGCCTTCAACTATTGGAGTTGGAAAGAAACGCCCCACTAGTACAGAAGGCATGGTAAGCACTGTACTGTCTAACTATTGATTGACATATATAGTACATCTATTTTAGGAACTTCATGAATGATGGACTGAGAACTAATATATTTGTCAGGTTTGAAGTGCACACTATTGCATGTGCTTGTACGTTCCTGGCTGCTCGACAAATGAAGGTTTGTTTATTTCTCTGCTTTTTCTTTTAATCTAATTTCAAATGGCCCACTTTCCTTTCAGATACCATTACCAGAGAACCCGCCATGGTGGAAGTTATTCAATGTTCGTTTTAAAGACATGAAGGTTAAATATGCATTTGTGACATTGCATGTGTATCATCCATCAATGTGTTTGTGTTTCAGAGTATAAGTTTGGAATTACTTGCATTGGAACAGAGAAAGGTTAAATCATTGCACGAACTCGAGCAAGAAGTTGAATCACTCAAGGAATTGCTCATGGTAAATTAATTGATAGCTCCCATTTCTTTTGGATAATTTTAAAAAAATGGCAGTTTCATTACTTTTTTTTTTTAAATTGTATAGTCACAAAAGAAAGTTGAAATTAAAGAGATTCAAGTTAAAACAAATAGCGACCCCTCACCATCCCAGTCTGGTATGCTTTTATAGCTTTATTAATCTAAGTGTGTGGGTGGATACTTACATTTTACTTCTTCAAGCAGTTGAATCACCTAGCAACCAATCTCCTGCTTCATTACAAGAACCTCCAACAACAGCAGCTACTAAGTTAACTAAAATTAGTCCTTCATTAAAGTGAGTATATAACAGTACATGCATATATGCGATTCACTGCTGCTATTAATGGTTCTATTTTATTACAAATAGACCCTCTGAGCCCAATCCAATTGTTGAAGTTACCTATAAAAGTTCCAGTAGAAGGAACAGTAGATCACCAGTAAACGGATACAAGAGAGACAGGGCTAACGATGACAGTTCATCTCCTTCAAGACATGAATCTAGACTCGATAAGAAGCCACGACTAGCGCCGAGTAGCAGTGAGAAACACCAGCGAATTACCCCCGAGGCCTACAGACCCATATCAAGCCCTATTAAACTAACATCAGACAGCAGTAGTAGAAGTAACGAGTCTGTTTCACCCTTACCACAGCAGAATGGACGTATTTCAAGCAATCATTACACAGAGTACAACGATGATTCCGAATCATCACATTCAAGAAAACAACACCGTCACAAACACCATCGATCATCGTCATCCAAACACCACCACCATCATCATCACCATAGTAGCCATCATAGTGGAGATAAGAGCAGAGAGCGAAGTACTAGAGACAGGAGTAGGAGTAGAGAGAGATATCCAGAGCACATGGTACGTAGTAAACATGGCCGACATCGTCAGAAGGACGATATTGATAGGGTTCTAGCTAGAACTATCTCAGTACCTGTTACAAGTAGTACTACCAGTGGTAGATCATCGTCAGATCATGGCAGGCTTCGGAAGAATGACTCGTATTATCGATGACATCATCTGCTTTTTTTTTATTAAAAATTATTTATTTCATTTGTAATTTTTTTTCAGTCATTTATGCAAAATAATAATAAGGTATTATTTAATTTTTTTTTCTATACTTATAAAAAAAAAAAAATCATGCATTAAAATGGATCGATGTGGGTTTATTAAAATAGTATAATTATGTCATCGTAATTATTCTATAGTAACTGATAGTACAGCATTTAGAAAAAAATAATTCCAATTGTTTTGCTTTGTGGGGTGGAGTTAATTCTCTACTTTGGTCATACTTGGTTTCAGTTTCGGTTTAGACCAGGCAACCACTATCTTTCTTTTTCCACTGTAAGGCTGAAATTCAATACCAGTATTACATGTATTACCAGTGCTATACATACAATAGGTATTATGTACACAATAATAAATGATTTTACTGCCAAGCTAAACATGTTTTCTATACAAGTAATTAGGTCAAAGGACAAAGATAACATAAGATGATGTAATATCACTCACTTGTCTTCCATGGGACACCCTGAAATTATCGATAATGACAATATCACCCTTTCTCCATCGATTGTACACCATGTTCTTATGGATGACACTCCTCATGTGGCTAACATAACGTGGAGGAATCTGCGACCCATCGCCAAACCTTGAATGCATTGCAAGATTATCAACACCTAATGACAAAAGATGATAATTTCAAAGGGAAAGGTAGGAAGGAACATAGACCACTAACAAGACATGTACAAGCGTGTATGCAGCTGTAAAACTACAATTAATTATACTGGCAAACACCTTTAATGAAGATGAACACAGTTAGTGCCAACCATTGGAAGAATGCATAAAACAGGTAGAAGAGACCTCCAGCCCTTGAGTAGAAGTAATTGATTTCATCGTATAATGAGGAATAGTGGAATACCTATAAGTACCAATAGTACTGATATCATAAGCACATAATGGCTAGAGTATTGCCTTATACTAACAGCAAGGTGATTGAACCAGACTTTTTTCCCAGTAACAGGGTGGGACTCAACAGCAGGTGCTTTGTTTGTTATGCACAGGTGATCGTCCTAAAGTAAAGTACATAACACAAGTAAAAATGGATATGATTTTAAACACAGGCAAGTATGTGTTACGTGCTATACTACTCACATTCCACTTGCATTTCATCCCTTGTTTTACTATTTCTTCCTCCACAACTCTTTTATCCTTCGTCTCAAACACGTCCGGCCATCCTTTCATGAGTAATGGATCATCGAACATCCTTTTTTGTGCTGGATAGTTTCTTATGTATTCGATCTGTCAAAACAATTCTTAAACATTCTATCACAATGAGAATCAGGCTATTACTCCTTTCTGCTCAAACTCCTGCTTTATCTTTGGGTCCATGTCATCCCACACCTTAGCAAAGTCACAGAGACTGGTTTCACCACCACGACTGGTGGGAGCTTCGAGACAACAGAAGAAGATTCGAGATGGTGGAGCAGGAAGAAAAGACATTTCAAGATGCTGGGAGATTGGGAACGATGGTGGTAGCTCAGAAGCAGAAAATACGTACTATGAAAACAAGTTATAAACAACGTTATAAAGTAGAGCTGGGTTTTTAGAGTCATAATATTTTCATACTTTCGTTCCAGGAATGAGTCTTCTTGGTGAAGTTCCACGATATTCATCACAAAGCTCAGGCTCAAATTTCTGAATGACAGCTTGAAAGTCCTCTCCTTTATCAACTTCAAACCCCCTAAACATCACAGCACCTGTTGATTATGAAACATTATTATACACTCTGGTTTATAGAATTCTTATCAAATGGTATATAATAACTAAGTTTCACTCTCTTTGTGTTTAACAAGAAAGTAATTTATGATCAACAACACTATTCTATCCATCTATACTCACCGTGCTTTAACAAAATTTCTTCTAGTGCACTTTTGTTCGACTCCATCCAATTTTGTAGATCCTTCGCAGAAGATTTGCCATTTTCGGGCTTGACTATAAATGGAAGAAAACCAGACATCTTTCCCCTTACATAAAAAGAAAGGCAATTTTGTTCCTTTGTTAGCAGTATTAAACAAAGCTTCTTCTGTTTTATTTTTATTTCACTAGACGTTTCTTTCTTTACTGTGTGTGTTGACACAAACAATTTGGCAATCGTATTACTCACTGTTATATAGTATGGGAACAGAGAACAGGTTTGCTTCTAGTCAATCTAGTTTTCAACAGGTACTGTTTACTTGTTGCGATGATGCGCATGGACATAGTTGTAATTGTTAGAGTAGCTTAGTGACCATTTTCCCGGTCAAATCCCCGCAAAATGTTTTTAACCCTTTAGATTCTAGTCTACCTGCAATTATAGCTCAGGACCGCTCAGGACCTCTTTCTCTCACGACTATAAATTCATGCAATGCAGGGTCTACGATTGGCATTTGCCTCGGCATTTACACTCGGAGCAATACTGAGGCAATGGCTAGCTCCCAAATCTACGAGGGAGACACCATTGTCCTCTATTCCACCGAATCAAAGGGATTTGTATACTCTCAGCCTCCAAGGTACATGCTTGGCGTGGTCTAGCTGCATCTACAGGCTTGTGCAGCTGGCATGTAGAGCCCTTGTGGGCATATATCATTAGCATTTCTATTTTGTATACAGCTCTAGCTTCAGTCATGTGACAGTGTACCCTGTTCCATCACCCCAATCACCGGCTTATCTCAAGGATCCAGTTTTTCCCAATGTCCACTGTAAGTCAATGACAAACTGTTACTTGCTCTTTATTCATGATACGTGTATCTCTTCCCACCTATACCTCTGCCCATCATAATATATAGTTTCATCATTTCAAATTCTACCAGAAAACAGCAATTTGGAGTAAGTATAATAATCTATTTACTGCCTGCCACATAGAGAGTGCTACAGCAATCTTTTACTGACTCGTATTTTATTTTACAGCTTGGAAAATTATTCTCCTCTTGCAAAGCAGGTTAGTAGTCATTATATCATGTTGCAGGGTTGTAGCATACTAAAGCGGGAGGTCGAAGGCAATTAATCTTTTGCCAGAACTTTTAATTGCATTCTTCTCTAACTCCTCTCCATAGCCCATATTATGTATGAGTCTCGTTAATCTCGTGAGTGTAAGCAGAAGAATACAATTAAAAGTTCACAATTACTGCCGGCTAAAGATTAATTGTATTCGATCCATACACGTCCCTGTACTTCCGTACTATTAGTGTTTTTATTTGGTTTAATATAGCTAAATTGTTAAACTAAAAGTACTTTGTGATATCATGTGGAATTGCCTATAACTAAAACCAAAACTTAGTCAAAAGACTACACCGAAACAACATTACTAATAATAAATATAATATTGCATAAATTAGTTTTTATTGTGTGCAGTATAAATACATGTAATTAAAATTATAAAAATCATAATAGAAATTCTCTACCAAGGGGTCTGGTGTAGTATCTACATGCATGTAATTAATCTGTATAATTATGTTTATTTATAATAGAATGATGATAGCAGTTCTCTGCGAAGGGGTCTGGTGTACGGTCGTAAGATAAAGGTATATATTACAGCTAGCATGCAAATTACGTACATTTATTACATGCATTACATCTAGTATATCACGTTATTGCATGCAACATATACCAACTTTAACAGCAGCCTCCCTAATTAATTATCACTTGCATTTAGTAAATATTTGCGTTCGTAGCGGCTGTAATTTGAGATGGATACTATTTACACATTTTTTATAGCTTCTTCATGTGGCTTCAAAGAAATACCTCTCCATTAAACCTGATCAAGCCGATAACCTAAACCCTGTGGTTAGTTAGTGTGCTGACTGCCTGCCGCTGAATCCTATGTCAAACTAGTCTATTTCTGTGAACTGCATGTACTATATGTAGGCCACCCTAGTTGATTATAAAGAAAAAGACAAAGATAAAGAAAAGGAGAAAGAAAAAGACAAAGATAAAGATGAAATTAACTGTCTTTTTAGAATTCTCCATTCTCGTTCAGGGAAGCAAAGAGGCGAAGATGTCAGTTTGCATTTGTCTCCTACCCAACTTGTATTGTAGAGTGATGCCCACGTTTTCCCAATGTATATAGGTTAATTCAGAAGATTCAATCAAGTTGGAGTGTGTTTGTAAGAAAAACCATCATCTACTCTGCACTTTTAACACTATAAAGTCGAAGTAAGTAGTAATTACCATTCCACCAGCTAGTGAACCTTACATGAGCGGTACAATTAATCTACAAGGGCTGAAGTATGTAATATGATAGCTCTATCAGTTTTGCATATTTGTACTTTATTTGTAGAGCAAGTAGATACAAGGTTTTTAAATAACACTGCCTTCCTTATTAATAGCTACTAGGTGACGGAAAGCAATGGAGTGTATATATTTGGTCTGGAAATTATTTGAATAAATTCTTTTAATTCGCAGTTGAACATGTACTTTGTAAATACTTGTAGGATATTTTATAAAGCCACCAGCAAATAGCTATTTGCTTCAGACTAATTGATATTGTGTTATTCAGCGACAGAGATAGCACTATACGGGGGGGGAGACTACGTGTACGTAGTGTCGCTTTAATGTTGCAATAACTGTCACATTTAAGAACTTCTGTACTGCGATAACCGTCTAATTCAACTGTGTTGAATTGTTAGAAAGTTTTAATCATTTACGGGGGGACTACGTGTACGTAGTGTTGCTTTTTATATTATAATAGCTGTCATGTTCGAGAACCTCTATGCTGCGATAACCGTCTAGTTCAACTGTTAAATTGTTAGGAAATTTTCACATTTTATCATTATGTTCTATATTTAGGTACGAGCTAAAAATGGCCGTGGCAGACTCTTCATTTACCATATATTCCCAGTCTACTGCATTACGCAGGGAATCTTCATCTACTCACAATGCACTCAAAGTAATTCAGCACTCATTGTGTGTTTGTGTGTACGTATGATTGTCTCAATGTGGGTGTACTGTTTGTAGGGTGGAGATGTTCTATTACTCTACTATGTAAAGAAAGAAGCGTATTTGTCTGGGCGTGGATCAATTGCAACTGAATATCTTCCAAGTGAAATCAAAGAAGATAAAATTAAAGAAGGTGTGGCATTATTAATATTAATTAATATTAATATTATTAAGTTTATATAGTGGGTGCTCGTCAAAGACATGGATCGCATGCAATACAGAAAGCTCCTCCAGTGTCAGGAGATAGTTTTTGGCAATTGGAAAGGACAGATAGCCCATTAAGCAGTGAGTAATAGGTGTAATAGAGATTAAACTTTTACATGATTGATTTATAGATGATGCCTTCCATTACAACGACAAATGCCGTCTAAAGCACTTGCCAACCCAGCAATACTTGGCAGTGAAGGAAAATGGAAGTACCCATGAGGTATACGAGTTAACCTGTATAAGTTATTGCTGTGTAATCTAGTTCTTTTACCTTACTATAGTTAACATTGAAGCAGTTGACAGCTGGACTTAGAAACGATCCACAAGTTACATTCAGTCTTATTTCAGCCACTAAAGGGGTTAATTATTAATAATACATTAATATTAATACATGGTGACATATATGTACATGTATATGTATTAGGTGTCAGGGTGTGTAAGGGTTAATAATAATAATACATTATATTAATGCATAGTGACATATATGTACATGTATATGTATTAGGTGTCAGGGTGTATAATAAAGGGGTTACTAATAATACATTATATTAATGCATGGTGACATATATGTACATGTATATGTATTAGGTGTCAGGGTGTGTAAGGGTTAATAATAATACATTATATTAATGCATAGTGACATGTGTACATGTATATGTATTAGGTGTCAGGGTGTGTAACAAAGGGTAGCTACGCTGAATTGAGACATATTGGAACAGGGAAAAATTTAATTGCTCAAAGTTAGTGGGTGTGGTCTAGCAATACACTGTTCCTTTTCATTATTGTCCTAAATTCATGTAGCAAGACATTCCTTGGAGCATCAAACATCTGTAGAGGATGTCAATGAAGCTGTACCCCCTTCTAAGAATGCTTGGTTTAAGGTAATTATAGTTATATTAATAGTTATAATAATTATTATGCTCAATTACTAGCTTGTGTTGGAGAACAGCGATGAAAGTAAGAAGCAGTATTTCAGGATGGAAGAGGTTAAGTTATAATATAGTTAATAACTAATAATCATGCTATACAATACAGGTATCAGAGGACCTAATTCATGAATACTATCATGTGTCTGGAGTGGTTTCTGTGCTAAAAGAGTATATTCAAAAGGTACGTTATAATGGTTTTGTATTGCAATAGGTAAACATGGTTATTATTATTGTATGTGTAGTTCACCAAAGCTGAGCGTGAAGTACCATTTCCTCCTGTGTTGGACGAATTAACTGAAGTTGTTCAGAAGCTATCAGAATGGATCGGGGCATCCTCTGAGAACCAGAAAAGCCGAGCCAACATGCTGAGGGTGGCAGAGGTACAGTATATATAGTCATAAGTCATAACCCCCTACAGGGGGAAGGGGGGAGGGGAGGGTATGTGTATAAGGTTATGTGTGTATGTAATGTTGCTTACATTATTAGGGCATTGATCTGCTGGTTGGTTTCCTTCATGAAGTCACTGATTACTCTAGCAATGAGTACGTGTTGGTATTTCATGTCTATAGTTTCATACTAGTAACCATGCTACTTGAGTTGGTATATGCATATATATGTGTATTTATAGGTTGTTGAAGTTGTGTCGGTATGTGTCTCTCGCACTGAAGAAATATGTGGAAGGATCAAACAAGAAATCTCATGCATATTTAGCAGAGCAACGGTTTCTGGACATATTGTTTTCAAAGGTTAATTAGTTAGTAACATAATAATAGCTTATTCAGTAATATAGGTCACTGTCTTGTTTATAGATTGGAAGGAATATCGGAGTAGAGAGAGTGCTTAGTGCACTAATTAGAGACGAAACGTAAGTGGGTGTGGCTTAGTAACAGGTTTTTTTTTTTTTATTGAATCATAATTAATAGTGGCTTAACTGAGAACATAGTTAGAAGGTTGACCACAGACCCCAGTCATGGTTCTCATATTCTGGGCAAATTGGTTTGTCATTCTTACAGTATTATTAACAGTACAGGATATAGTATTATATATTATACAGGACAGCAGTACACTGGACTTCCTTAGCTCACTTTGTTTTACAGGTGGTAGACCATCCCGCCATTTACAAAGTATGGATAATAATGTACACATAATTAATGTTGAGTTAATACTGTAATATTTATTAGATACACTGTGTGACTACGTCATCAATGCTGAGCAGGTATGTATATACATATGTATATAAGTCCATTTGGATTTGCTTATTATATATTCATGAAATGTTCATTAATACATTGTAATTAGTAATTATTATCGCGTAATTAATGTTAATGAATACTAATGAGCAAATCCTCAATACGAATTTTAATGGTTTCACCATGGAATCAGTATATAGTTGGATTATTGCTTTCATTATGTTGCTTGCTTTTGTCTGTTTAGTTTGTACTGTACAAGACGAAAGTGGTAAATGGTGTGGTTCGATTCATCTTTCCTGATAAGATAAGTGGTTCTGTCAAAGATGTTTGTTCAAATGTTAGCAAAAGCATTTATGCACACGCCATTCAACTGTGTATTACAGAAATGTGTTTGTTTCATATTTACATAGGCAAAATCCAACGACTTTGAATTCTTCATTACTCAACTCAAATTTTTCAGCAGAATTTGCAAGGTGATTTCATGCAAAAGTTATTTATTGACCATTAGTAATATCACTCTTTATCTGATCCAATAGGGTGTGAACTCATACTGTATCGAAATGCTTACTGAAAATCTAAAGCTTATCAGTTTCAACGAAGCTCTGATATGCATCAACGACGAGGAGCTCCATCCTCTGATAAGATCTGCTTACCTTGACTTTGTCATATCAGCATATGTAGACTATAACGTTGAAGAAAGTGGTACAGATATCGATAACATCTGGCATTCATTTGTAAGCAATTCGACATCTAATGATGTATTAATCAGTGTAATGCTATTAACTTAGTACTGGGACGAGATTGATTCTAACCCAAACAGCGATGTTGGTGACACTTTCGCAGCGATTCCTAATGCTAAAGAAATTAGAAACTTACAGGAGAGCATTAGGACCATTCTAAATACGAACAAGGTATGTGATCGTATGTTTCGTTAGATTTGTTAGTTTATAGTTATTATTTTTATTATTGTATGAACAATAGACGCTGTATGCAGAAGACAAGATCGGTGGCAACAACGAGCTACTGACAGTGATGTTGTCAGTAATGGAGCCTCTTGTATCATATGGGTTCTACTGGAAGGAGGAAGACATCACTGGAATTGCTAACTCACTGATCGATATTCTTGATGGGTCCACTGACAAACCTAGCAAAAGTATCTAATACTTTCACTTTCAATTAGAAATATCTACAATGTATTTATATTTTAGCTGCTGAGACTAAAGAAGTGTCTGCTTTCCAGGAAAAGGATAGATACAAAGCAAATGAAAAACATCGTGGAATGTTCAAAGTGAAAGCAAGGTAGATTCTCCCTTAAATCCGTAACAATGATTTCATTATACGTAAACACACATAGAGCAGTGACAGTATTGCACCTTATTTTCAAGCAGCTCGGCTACGTGGCACTACGAGTCAGTAACATACATACCTGTATTGTTATCAATCTTCAATGGCATGATTATATTTAAATAGAAAGCTATATATGATTTCAAAGCCCTCACTGACATGATTGAAGTGTCACCTGACGACACCTACACTCCCATCAATGAAGGACTTACTGTGCTCCTTGATGAAGACTACAGCGTGGCAAATAACCCTGGGTATAATACCATGACACACGTACCATTTAATTATGAGCTTATTTACTGAATTATTTGTATTTCAGTACTGTGGATCTGGCTCAGGATCGTCTGAGGTTCTATTACGATGAGTCAGCATACCCATTCTTTGACTATGCTAAAAAAGATGGTGGTGATCTTGTTAGAATATTAATGGACTTAATGAAATATGAGAACGATGAGCTGAGATTGAGTAGTACAAAACTCCTGTTTGACATCTTCCAAGTATGTCACATGTTGTATATTTCATTAAGTACAACAACTGTTCCACCCCAGTTATATATTGCGCAATTTGAACCAGGAATTTCTGGTTCCGTTAGCAAACCAGAAATTATTTTCTTGTTTGAACAGCTCAGTATGTATAGAAATGATTCCCTGGAATTTCAGCTTTGCACAAATTCCCAATCAGAGCACATGTACTTGTCCAATAAATCATTTAGAATAATTTATCTGACCTATGTAATGGTCCATAAACCTACAGTAA
>JAYJLX010039374.1:0-15048 GCA_036873525.1 Chalinula nematifera
TATGTATGTATGTATGTATGTATGTATGTATGTATGTATGTATGTATGTATGTATGTATGTATGTATGTACGTACATACGTATGTATGTAAATATGGGAAAATCCACATTTAAGATAACAAGAATTTCATTCTACAGCTAGTAATGCTTGCCGTTGCTTTATGTAATAAGAATGGTAGGGAAAAGACGAACACCTTTGTTTGGAATGGAAGCTGTATGATACTGAAAGTTAGTCTAGTTTTTGTAAGGCTGCAGCTAACATAAGCAGCTAAACTTTAGCGTAAGATTTGTTATGAAGCATATAGAATGAACAGGTATACTCCCGTAGTCTAGCTAGCTTACTTAACAAAGCCTAGTTTATTTACTTTATCAATTTACTACTAACCGTATGTAGTGATACTAAGTCACAGCTATTGTGCATGACTCAATTGTTACTAAGTCAAGTCTATACACATTAGTTGTACTGCGTTACGAAAACAAAGCTAAGTTTGCGACAGATTATATTATAGCTTCCATTTTAGAACGAAAATGTTTATCATGTCACTGGGGTTCTTCCCATGTAAGTCAATGGCAAGAGTTCTTCAAAAGTTACTAGTATGTCAACCATGCTGTATTACTGCTTACTTAGATTATTGTAGTAAAACACAGGGCCATCTTTAGCATCTGAAGAGCAAGATATTCTGGCTTTAAGAAACGAAGTAAAGATATTGAGCTTGAGAGCTTCATCAAAAACACCAGTGTCATTCTAAAATAAAAAGAATTATGATAATTAGGGAAGGGAGGGGAGGGTGGGGTTAGAGAGGGTATAGCATTTACCCATGCACAGGAAATAACCACATTATGTATTGTATACATATAATGCCAGTTGATGTAATTTTTCAGGCGAATTCATGCAGTATCAACAGAGTACATGTAATATTAGGTCAATAACATCCCATGGGTTGGTTCACCCGTTGGGACACTATAATAGTAACTAATTGAGGTCATTAGTGTCTTCATTAGGAAGGAATTCGGTCATCAAACAGGTGTATTCAAGATCTTTATTGCCGCTTTAGTTAGCGGGCTATAGGATTCGGTCAATACCACCAATACATGTATATATATAATCATGAAGTCCAAGACTACATAATTTTATTGCTGTACTTAAAAACTATTTTAGCTAATTGGCCACCCAAAATACATATATATGTATTATGTGCATGTACTAGTAGCTCTGATTATGAATGCTATGCCCAACAGGTGGTCACTACCTTACATGTTATACAGTACATAATACAGTGGGGATCGATACATTGTACATGTAACTTGATACAAACAACTCTCCCTCTCTGTAATATGTAGAACATTTCATTGTGTTGTAGTATTATTCTTACCTTGCAGACTCTTGCTACTCTAGAATAAATAACCTATAAGAGATAAAAGAAGCACACGTAAGGTTACACTATAGCATGGGCAAGCCAATGGAGTGTGAATGTGTAACATTACAAAGCATATTTATTAAGTAAAACGATACATGTTAATGGAGAATACACTACAGCAATCTGACACAGCATCCTGACTACTATTAATGTAAAGGATATTGTATCTTGGGAAAGTGACCAGTTATGGAATGATACTAAAGAATAGCTAAACCAACCACGGCATTCTGCTAGTGTAAACTAACACTACACACACCTCCATCATAAGGTGGTGTGTGTACTTCATGAAGCAATGGTCAGAGGTGACCATAGATCATCATGCATTGTGATTAAGTATACAGGCTGGTGTGAGAGAGTTTGAAGATGTTAATGATACGTGGCTATTAGTGTAATGAGTCTTACATCATCGGTAACTTCAATAGCTGGTTCAGACAGAAACACATAATAGAAATTCCCAATATCATATATATCGACAAATGTTGGACCTATGAAAATAAATTAATGATTATAATTATATGTATAGGGAATTCTAATGGATACAATAGTATCTTAAGAATAATTATGAAACTGATCATTAAAGTGTGATCAAGTGCTGTTAGTGTAAAGCCTTGGAAATTTTTGTGTTACTATGAAACTCACTTTTAAACATAATTTGGTCATCGATTGTTCGAATGAGAGTGGTGCCATTGAATGGGCTGGTCGATACAGAGAAACCAAACTTGTTGGCAAAAGTGTTTTTAGATGAGCCGGAGAGTAAGCGACCATCACCTGTTGTAATGAAAGGGGGAGAAACACAACACAATATCAAAAGAAATAATGAATTTTATAGTTCTTTTGTGGGAATTAGGGAAATATTGATGATTCCCGTGGAGATTTAAGCTATGCACAACCCTTGTTATCATCACCTGGTTATCACCGCTAGCTATTCTTACTATAAAGGAGCAAAATATTCTAATTCACACACAGTAAATCTCATAAACACAGCTGCTGCAAATAGAGCTAGTTATGGCAGCTAGTAGATATTCAGCCAGCCAGCCAGAGCATAGTGATGTCAGAGCATACATTCTTATTATCACTCTGTCTGTATGTCCCCAGTGGGCCTAACCTCCCTCACAGAGTTACAAACTATGTGTTGCTCTACTACTACATGTATACATATATAAAAACACTTGTATTTACTATGGGAATTTGTATAATATGAACATATTAAAATGTGGCAAAAAGGACACACAAACACAATTACACAGTCATAAATATAGGGGGAGGGTACTACATGTATACATGTACATATGTAGTGCATGTAGTTCCCTATTAACCTGTTGTAATAGCAGCTGCACTTGTGATTTGTTTAGTTGGACAGAACTGTTCACCATTATAAGAAGCGATGATATTCAAATTGGTTCGCTGCAATGTGGGAAGAATTGAATCATCAGTATATAATCAACACTAAAGTATGAGATACAATTCCTTACATTTAAATAGGAACATTTGGGTTGAAATGCGTTTGAGCCACATGCCACTACGGTTTCCCTTACATCCACAGGTCCATAACCAGCTATAGATACAGTCTCATTGCTAGTAGGTATCAGGAGTACATGATGGAAGTTCTGACAATTTGGCTGTTAAAGAGAACCACAATACTATCAATGGGTTGGTTAGTTGGTATTACTATACACAATATGTATTGTGTTCAGGAGTGATAAACACTTTCCTTATTAGGAATAAGCACAACCCTTTCCCCCCACATCGATCAATATACCTTACCTCTGTTTGTGCTATGCTAGGGTTTGTAGTGCAGTGTATAATTTCCCCATCATTAGGTGTAGTATTTACAGACTAAAGGGAACGGAAAACACATTGAGTATAATCAGTATATACGCGCCCTTGGTATAATACAGGACACAATACCATATAACTGATAGAATAGGTTAAGGGGGAACTTTAATATAGCTAGTATAATCATTATTATAATCATTATTATAGTATCAGTAATAATTAATCTACAGGACACACTATAGTTATAACTGATAGAATATATAGGTTGGGAACCATGAATAGAGTACATATAATCATTATAATATTAGCTAGTAGTAATCTACAGGAAACTGAAGGGATACATTGCACTAATAAAATATCCCTGTTACTTTCTAAACAGGAATAAAAACTACCCCTTCTGTAATCCTAGAGGCTGCATTTTTCTAGGAAAAAAGCCCATACACTCTTATGTATCAGCATACAGGAGCTAGGTTACTGTGTAAACAAACTAGCATATACAGGCCAAAAGCACTTACAAACAATTATTAGCATCATTAATTAACTGCAATCCTTGACTATTGCTACTGCTGTTGCTTACCTTCAACTGTTCACTTAGGTTCAGAGATAATTGGAAAACAGAATTTCTAAAAAAAAAAAAAACTAAATTAATTGTAAGCTATAAGGTTTTTGTTTACTGACGAAATTCCTCCATAACCGGTTTAACCAGTTACATATAATTTATACATGATAGGTAACTTAATTACACAGTAAATTCAATCACAGCCAATTGAGAATAGTCATGGATATACGAATAATAGCCGTATAGCAGGAAAGGCCAGCTAATGTAGCCTAGCGGCATGCTACACTGTGAAACGTAATATCATGTGACCCCTGATGTCCGGCATAGGTGAGCTAATTTTACAAATCATAGTGAGATCATATTGCTATAGTATGTACATGCAGTATATAAGCATACATACAGTATATTATATATACAGCGTATATACGTAGCATATGTACATGTAATATAGCTAGTATATAGGATATACAGCGTATATACGTAGCATATGTAATATAGTTAGTATATTACTGTATATAATAATGTATGTGTAGGTTGTGTACTGGTTATACTGTAATAGTAGCTGTTACCATAACAAGATAGTAAACACCCATACATGCATGTAGTAGAGTACGTAGCTCAAAATTACGTTTTCTGTTAAAGGAATGTAAAGTATATATATGTAAAGTTATAAGATAGGTATAGTTAGTGTATGACTTTGTGTGTTGGCATCAATACCGTCATGGAGTGATATATATGGGAGCCGGGTGATAATGCTCAACTATAACATTCAATTCCTATAATTTGAGGCCATTGATTCCCTTGGCCTTCCTTCCCCCCCCCCCCCCCCCCCTACCACCACCATTGTACCAATTGTCAGTTAAGTGGACCACATGCTGCCAGTCAACAGACAAATAAACAAATAAATAACATTGAATAATTTCACATCATTACTAATGCTGTATGTTTATTCTCCTACAGTATTGAGGGTATGTAGATATGGTATATGTATGTAATAATAGGTTGAGTAATAATTCCTATTTAGTCTACGATTCCCCACTTGCAATGACTGAAATGGGCCACAATGACACAATAAGGTATTTGTTCTCTTGTGGACATTACAAAATGACAAATGAGTGTGCATACCAAATTAAGCAATATACACGTACCTTACTGCTACTATTACAACTTTATTGAGATCGTCTATTACAAAGCGCTCTGAAAATAATGAAGAAAAGGACATGTTAATTAGTGTGACATATTCAATGATAGTTTGCATGACCCGCAAATACGAGCGATAATTTATTATGCAGGCAAGCAGCTGGTCAGTTCAGACAATCATCAAGCATTGCTTTAGTACTACGTACAGTATGAGTATGTGGAATTGTGCAATATAATGTATGTACTATTTGGACAATTGAGTATCAGTTTTGTAACAACTCGATAATTACTGACAAGATGTCTGGCATGTATTTATGAAAACAGTATACTCAATGCATGGGAAATATTTATACAACACATCCATCAGAAATTATAAGCTGCATGCCTGGATGCCTAGATAGACTACAGGAGGAACATACTCCTACTGACACCTGTATACGTTAAATTTTCTAAGTAAGCTGGTTAGTATTATGTATTTATGGATGCAAGATATTATTGTAACAATAGTCCGATCGTTCCATCTCGCCAAAATCATGCCAAAATGTAATATAATTATTTATACCGCACGTATCGTAATTATTACATGTGTATATGCGATTATGTGAATATCTGCTAGACTATGTGTATTAGAAAGACTGCAGCTTCTACTGATAACTAACCTGGTGGTCCACTACTCGTGTTTCTCCAAGAAGTGAATCCATCCCCTACCGTAGAGTATTCGAGGCCATCAGCTGGCAATTGGCTCAGGGCGCCATAGATTATCAGAACACTGATAAATTTCCACATTTTACTTCGTCGTCTCTATAGACCGGCTATACTTGCAGTCAGCCTAAAACTCAATCCAACAGTGCATGTAATAGTCTAGTTGGTTATAGAATTATAATTATCAAGAGCATAGTTCATAAATAATTATACTGCTCCATATAGAATAAATTTTTAATAATAATTGCCACGCCTTTAATAATCATGAATAATAATTAGTCAATGAGCAAGCTAAATGTACCATACATCACCATAATCGTTATGCTTACTATTTGTTTATACCACCAGAACACGCACCATACATATAATGCTCACAGAGAATGGCCACTGATGTTAATATAGAGTTAAAACCCTGTGGTACCAGTTAGTGTGCTCGATCTACTCAAGTGTTCCTCATGTATTAATGTTTCCCAGTAATGTCAGCAGTATGTTGCCAGGTTGTGTTTCTTTACAAAAACTCTCGTGCCATTGTAATTATAATGTATTTCATTAAGGCATGACCAGTATCCTACGGGTGGTACACATTGGTGCTGATATCGACACATATGTACATATGTATGCATTAACTATACCTACTACAACTAAATAAAATTATATCAGCATAACAGCAGTATATGTGCCACCATAATATATTGTATCAATAATAATATCGTGCTCTGAGTTTGTTACTGTTTTGCTAGACCATAACGTTACCATATCAATCAAAAAAAATTAAATGCAATATTTGGAAGCATGAAAATTGTGGTGCTCAAAATGAATCAAATGTGAAGAGAAAGATAATAATGTAAGAACAGCAGTCAGCCGTCACCGTTTGTCAGCTGGTCATCATAATTTCTCTAAGTACCACACCACAGTTTCATGTAACAGGCCCATCATAAAGTGCCTGTATGTAATTATAAAAAATAATGGACACATAGCACATCAAGGGGTGAAAACTGTGGAGAACTTGGCAGAGGAAAGTTTAACACATTTACACAAGTCTCAGCTAATGTGACAGTAATACCATAGAGCATCAAATTTTGAAGGGGGAAGTTTTTGTGATATTTCGTAATAGTGATCTAATCATGAAAAATATATTCCCATGTGGTCCAAATGATCATATCCATAGCTACATGTATAAAACCACAAACCAATAGACATTACTTTTCAACAAGAATTGCTTCTGTTAATTTTAGCTTCACAAAACTTAGCGCTATACAGTATTTTCAGTACTAGTGGTCAATATTAAAGGATCTAGGCATACATTAAATCAGGATTAAGTCAGTTATTAAAATAGGGTAATTGGAAATCTGAGGTAAATAGTGGGTGCGTATTATTAAATATACATGTAGTATATATTGTACTGTAGCTGTGCCAAAATTCACCTGTCCTGCCCTAAGAGTGTATAAGTCAGTAATCGTGCTAGGCACATGTGTGTAATAATTAGCGATTGATGTGTTAGACTAAATAGCCAGCTAAAGACATAACTAGCCACACATGCAGAGAAGGTTGTTTTAAAGGTTTGGAGTCACCCACACAATGTGATAAACATTATAGCAAGGTTTCGCTGTAATACATGTACATGTATATCGCAATTGGTGAATTACTCACTAACTAGGAATATACTGCATTCAGCTCCACCTTACACGACATCATTACCTTGACCACACCTTTATTATACATGTATATCACCCCTACCAACTGGAACCGCCCACTTTCTTTTACCATAAAGTGGTCTGGTGATGCACATATTCCAAACTGGTTATTGTGGATGTAAATATCAAAGATGCAATATACCATATTGAGATAAAAAAAATCTTTTGAAATCCTTTCGGTAGCACAGCATAAAAAATCCTTCCTTTCCCACCTTTTGCAGACCATAATTACAAGGTTTTTTTGCTCTCCAAATGAAATCTTTGATTGCTGCCATTTTATTACTGGTAATTGCATTTATAACAATATAAAACATTCATCTATTTTTAATTATAATTATTGATTTACTTAACCAAAAGAATTTTGATTAAAATTGCTATATCGTAAATAAAAATGCTTTGCAGGTTATTGTTGCCTGTTATTAGCTCACACAAGCAACCTTTCGAGGGTTGTTATTATATTTTGACCCATATGATCACAGGTTCCATAAATGACTACCTGTACACGTGGTAGTAGACCACCAGTATGAGAGTGGTCTCACAGACGTGAACTATTAACGGTGCTGTATGACACATTACAAGCACTTTTAAGTGGGTACATCCCCACTGTAGTAACAGTTTGTAGCAGTTACAAATATATTTTGCTAAAGCACTTCCAAGAAAGGCTCAAAACATTGGAATATGATAATTAATTTTGTAATAATTTCTTGTTGTATCTTCTCTGGCTGGTTGAGTATTGAGTATTAAGCTATTGGTCTATTGACAATAACACAACAAAACAAAAGAATTTGATCACAACAAAATTCCACATGACCTTTCTCAGCACTAAACACACACTACACAATACACTATTATACATAGTACAGTATACTATTAGTACTACATAATACACTCTACATAGTACAGTATACTATTAGTACTACACACACTACATACAGTAATATACTACATACAGTATTATACTACATACAGTAATATACTACATACACATAGTACACAACTACTATAAACAGTGCACTACATGAGTACATACAGTAGTACACTACTACATAAACTGCTCATTATCATAATAACATACTCAGATACGGTCTTGAATGTGACTAGAAGATCTTTGAAATCCTCTTTCTTAACGGTTACAGTGAACTGCCCAGCACATGAACAGTACTCAGCCATGTTTGACTCCTTCACCTGATTAATGAATATATATTCACCATTATTGCATAATTATTATACTATTGTAGTTAACATACTCCTTTGCATTTTGAACACATCAAGTCCTGAACAACCAACGCCACTGATCTGTTGTGTACAGTGCTAATGAGGCTTTCCTCGATGATACAATGATTGTACTGATTACCACAGTTAGAACAGTACCACATTGGCCTGTATACATTAAATCACACAGTATATACTACCATCAATATATGATACAATGTACTATAGGGTGGTATGCTTTTTACAGTATAACATCAGTTCAATGTTATGTTATTGGAATAAAAATACAATGTTACATTAATTACTGGTCCAGGAATAGAATATGGCCAAGTCTATTTCAATATTAATGTTGTGTCAAAGGTAAAATCGTCCACACAATTTACATGTACGCTAATACTCGGTTAAAGTAACACTGTGAGTCAAAGCTGGTTTACAATACAACTTTTGCATTCTATTACGCCTGGAAGTCATACGCCTGAAAGTCATACGCCTGGAAGTCAATGTTAATGAGTATAAAGTCGACACTGGAATAGAACTCGGTTCTATTCCAGTGTCAACGTACTTATAAAATTGACTTCCAGTCATAATAAAACGCGAATGCTACACTGTAAACCATCCTTTAGGCTTGAAACATTAAAGTGTACATGTAACTCCATTATCACCTGTTAGTTTGTGGATCGAGTACAATATTAGGGTCTCTACATAAATCAATATCACGACAACAATTACACGAGTCACAGATTACACCAGGAAGGACATGGGAGCGACATGGATCATGAAATACGGCTTCTTCAGAAAAATCTCTTACTCTAATCAACTGCAACAAATCACGCCTAAAGAGACAAGAGTGATAATCATATACTCAATACAGTACTCGTGGTATATACAGTACATCATGTGCAACTATATATACTCAATACTATACACATTATGTATTACCATATACTCAATACAGCACTTACTGTATGCACATTATGTGTTACATTGCATATTCAAGAGGGTATGCTTTAGTACAAGTTGAAACAATTCTCTGAAATTCTTTCCCATATACAATATTATATTTCAGTTGGACCAAAACAAATAGTTGACACCAGTCAACTAGTGTTTGAACTGTCAGTACCAAAAATAACAGATTAATCTGATAGAATCAACCATGCACGTTGCAACGTTACTGTAACTATACTGTACATGTACAATACTGTATATACACATGTACTGTAACCACCCCCTCCAGGGTATTATGTCACACCCCCTCACGTGGGCACAGTACCAATACATGTACAGTATAGTACGCGTAGCTGTAAGTCTAGTCGTATTTGACTACACCCCTAGGTTTGGTACAAATAATATAATTTACCATAATATTTACACCACACACATACTGTGGTGGTGTAATTACCTTAGTTTAGCCACCTGATGTTGAGTGGTTAGGTCAAGTGATAATACCTTACAAATACACTTAACAAACTCCAGAGTTGGGTTGGTGAAACTTAAATGAGATCCAGGAGGCTTTGGAAACATCTCTTCACCACTGCCTAAAGTTTGCTTCATCTTTTGAACAATTCTAATACAAACAAACAATAGAAATAAGTAACCCACTATAGACAGCTGATACTCATGATGTAATGTATTATGGATATACACAAACATACACATACATTTCAAAATCATGTTACATAATGAAAGTGTTAATAAATAATCTTTCAGAGGTTATTGAAGTTCATGTTCAAAGTCACTATACGTTTTAGTTATTAGTGCTAGGGTGTAATATGTACAACAGTTATGTGAGTATTGCTTACAGAAACAGCTTTTCACTGAGCTCCTGCTCAATTCTGTTCTGTGCAAACGTCACAGAGCTAGCAATGATTGAACCATCTTGATTTACCTGAGACAACATAATATAAAGGTGGAATACAACACTTACAGAACCTTACAGGAGTAGAATCCTAGTCAACTTTAATGTAAATGTAAATTGAGCGTCAATATATATCACATCAACTGATGTGATGTAATGGTAAGCTATTTATTGTATTGTACACAGCCTATACATACACATGCACATAACAGGCAGCCAATTAACATTGCATTAACTTTTACTCTATTCATCTAAACATACATGTACATATACCTGTACATACATATAGACTATATTTGCCCACTTGCTAATGATGTACATGTATTATATAATAACTGTGGTAGTTAGTGGTGAAACTAGCCATATACATGTACATGTACAGTATGTTGTACATGTATTATTGAAATTCAACACTTGCAAAAGGAGAGTTTAAATCATAAATTTAAATCAAGGGAAGGTAGGATATACAAGCAACCACTTTTCATCTGAAACAAAGGAAGGACAATTATTATACCTACAGTACAGTATACCATAGTAACAGTTGTAGGGGAAAATAATCAACAATCCATAACAAAGCAGCTGGTACTGAACATGTACAACATATGGAAAACAGTACACATAAACATGCTGCCAACATAACAAGCTCTAGTTTATGACACCATACACAGTTATACTGTATAATTATTATAGATATATACTGTACTGCATGTACATGTGTATGTGTATATTGTGTACCTGTGTTGCTTGGGATGGTCCTACTCTCCTCTGTACTGGAGTATTGCCTGGCTCCCACTCCCGTTGGACACTCAGGATATGCCAATACAATGCCTGGATATGACCAGCAATAATCACTTTAAAAATTTCCTGACAGGAACCCTCCTCAGGTAAATATTTACAAATGTTCCAATTCATTTCTAATTCGTAGTCCTTCATTTCCAACTCCATTGAATCACCATAGCCATTATCATCATCACCATTACCGTCGTTAACCTGTTGTGGATGGATGATGGTGGTAACATCTCTCTCCTCAACATCATTATCAGTGAACATTGCTTGAAGTTGCTTTGGAAGAGGACAACTAATGCCTCCGTAGTTTGCCTGTAATTGATTACACATTACAACAAACCATTAAATGATATCATACAACATCAACCTTATCCATCCACAACAGCATATTCCAACAGTTCTTTGGTTCAAACTGTAAACTATGGAACAGTTCCCGTGATTGAATACTGCGCAGTATAAACTCAACATAAGCACTGGCATCAGCAACTCTAACATAAACAAAAAAGTACGAAAAAAAAAAAGCAATGAAGTTTGTTTGTGTCTAGAATCTATTCATTGGATTTCCCAGTAACACATACAAGTACATGTACATAGATATACATGCATACTATATAGCATATGTTTAACCCTATATCAAGTATAGGGGTGTCTGCGCATTGATATTTATTGCCGAGACTCAAAGGAAGTAAATATTTCACGAATGTGCAGATTATGTGTATTTTTCAACTATGCTACAGCAGTTATAGGCTTTACTGGTAATGTACCTTCTCTTCTTAGTGCATAAGACGATTCTGTTGAAATCAGCATAGACCACACTGGCTCCCAACCTCTTCAGTTCACCTATCAACTGCATGAACAGTTTCTTCATTAATTTATGAATCATTCGGCAAATTGCTGGCTCAAATAAGTAAGAGCTAGAATTTTGAATCCATCTACACACACAGTTAAAGACATAATAAAAAGTAGTATAATATTATATACAAGCAATTGCTGGCTGGCTATACCTGTAAAAATGTTGGAGCTGAAGATCAGCACAGTAATTTTTATGAGCTGAAACTTCGTATATCCAAGTATGAACCAGGGATCGCAGGATTCTAAATAAAGAGGATCAGTGTACTTTAAATGCTAATACATAATGATTAGGGAACCAACTTGAATGCACTGGAACACAGCGCAGCTTCATCATAGACTGTCAGAGAGGAACTGTTTCCACTCATGAGGTCTTCCAATGAACTCTAAAGAATAATATAATATCTTTTAATACACATAATATTAATATATGTATACATGCATATGTGCATGTACATCTATATGTACATGTACATGTAGTATGTACATGTACATGTACTGTATGCACCTGACAAGGGATATAGTTAAAACTAAGTGAATCCTGACTACCTATCTGTTAATTACCCTACAATACACTAATATTACATAGGATTATTTTAGGTTGTTTTGTACAAGAACAGGTTAGTGCTAGTGTTTTAACCAGGAATTCTGGCCTTCCCCAGGGGTAAATGCCCATTACATAGTAAATACGGTAGTAACTATGCAACGATTGCCAAGGAATACTAACAAGACAATAAGGACTAATTTAGAACACACTTTAATGTAGTACCAGACATGCATAACAGCGTGTGTACATACATGTATGCATAAACGATCACTTATATTAGTTGCATTATAGGTAATTACTAGCAGGGTTGCATTTAGGTACATGCGCTGTAGTAGAACATGCATACAGTATACTGTTTAGTGCTATACTACTGTCAGCATGTACATACACTGGGTACAGTATATTCTACCTGAGGGGCATAATCAAAACTAGTGCTTGTTCCCGAGCCCCCTTCATAGTCATTAACATGACTAGCTTGTAATACAGCAGTCACAGCCAATCCATCCAGCATTATCTCAATACAAGTTGATGGGTACAGACCTGATGTGTTCAATTCCAGTGACCCTGAGTGTAACTCAGTCTCACCCAATATCATCAAACGGTAATCATCGTCTTCATAACCTTATATATAACGTATTACAACCAATAATCATTGATGCATGATATACCACTCAATACAGTAGAACCCTTCCATCACTATGAACACCTTTCATAATGATGGATACCAATAGATACAGTAGTACATGTACAGTGCACATGGTAATTCTATCCACAAGAAAGGCATAACGCACACAATAGGTTTCTATTGTTGTTATAAATAAGCTAACAAATAGAGTATACATTATATGTAAAATATACAGTGTATAGCAAACAATGTATTGCCTACATACTATCACTGTATACATGTAGGTAATTAGGTATGTATAATGCATAGTGTATGCTATTGGACACAGAGGAAGCACTCGGACTATACATGGGTGTACATGCCTCCTCTGCTCTGAAACTATATAAACACACATGCCACTCTAATTAGCAATAGGCTCTATTGTATACCTCCAAGGTCT
Organism: Chalinula nematifera; assembly: GCA_036873525.1. Taxonomy (NCBI): domain Eukaryota; kingdom Metazoa; phylum Porifera; class Demospongiae; order Haplosclerida; family Chalinidae; genus Chalinula; species Chalinula nematifera. The sequence goes on from JAYJLX010039374.1 coordinate 13,602, forward strand.
GGTCTATCAGATGGCGTGGCCCATAGTACATGATTGTGGCGTATTAGGTTTCTTGAAAAGAACACATCAGCAATAAATACAGTAGGGTCTGTTGGCAGATTACCTACAGGAACATGTCCAAAACGAGCTTGTTCCAAGTGATTCTGTTAAAATAAAGTAGAACGTAATAATACAGTAAATCAGTACAGTAATACATTAGTATATAAATATACTAGCTAATATGCATTATTTAGAAATGGAGGGGGAGCTAGGGTGAGGGAGGGTGAGGGGGGGACAGCAATACCTCCCCCCCCTCCATATCAGTAGTTGCATTACATGAACATGCATGTACTGTATACTGAATACATGTAGGTGAATAGCAAAGGTAATAGCTATGTTATGAATGTGACGTACACGTACATAGGCTAGACTACGGCTTCAGTTGTAGCGTATTGCAATTGAAATTGCTGGTATAACCGGAAAAAAGCCAGACACGGATGAATCACACCCGCTAAAATATTACTACCATTGCTACTAGTAAAGGATTGATTAAGCATTCGAATGAATAAGAAGTGATCAGTCTTAGGTAGTATGTTGTTCACTCTGAAAGTCAACTTTTACAATGTTTTGTGCTTAAACATCAGCTACAATTATAGTTACATGTAAAGTCAAATAGAAAGCAGTCAAAAGATCATTTATATACATGTACATGTACGCATTTAGCATTCCCTGAAAATCATTTATCCCTTTAAGATGTAGCTTAATTAGAGCTGATAAAAATTTAACAAGTGATTTAAGCATATGTATTTTTGGGGCGAGCCTGAGCGAGCCCCACACTAGTCGTTTCTGCGGTACGTAGGTAGGTACGTGTGGAGGTCGACCGTCACGGAACAAAATTTTGGAACAAAATTTTGATAATACTCCCGTAAACTCACAAAGCATGTGTTATCATAATTATTCCAAGACTTCATGAATTCAATAGATTACGCAAGAGTTTAGAGTTATTTAAAATGAATACACATGCTCAACAATGGCTGGGTAAACACAGCTGCATCAACCTGGGACTTCGTTCTTCACTCAGCCATTGATTAAAAAAACAACACAGCTGCTGCTAAAGATAGTTTTCTATTTACAATGGATACAATTGGCAACTGTTGGCAAGCGCTTGGCATCATGTGAAAGCCAGTTATTGTAGCTGAGACTTTGCCGGCTTCGCAATTCAAGCTCGAGGTAAGCATTGATGCCTGGTTGTTGATGCCACACATCCAGTGACTGGAATACAGTGCATTATACGGTTAAACTACATTGAGCATGGTTCTAAATTAGCGGTGATGTGATGCTGTGCAATCTTTTAAACAACGTATATTTAAAATAGAATCTAATAGTAATACTGTTGAGATGATGATTGCCTGGCATAGTCTAGCTTTGGTGTTTTTCAAGTTCAGCTTGAGTAGCCGAATACCAAACA
>JAYJLX010039385.1:0-38267 GCA_036873525.1 Chalinula nematifera
ACCATGTCATGGTACAAGCCGGTTATATACCTCGGTACGGTTTCTATGGCATTTATAGACCTCGCGACTTCGTCGCTTGATCTATAAATCCCATAGAAACCTTTACCTCGGTATATAACCTATACTTAACCCTACCTACATATATAACTTCGATTTAATGTTACTTTTGTGTTAATTTTTTAAGAAAATAATTCCGGATATGTATCACCGTTTCACGACATACCCCTTTTTGCAAACCCTGAGGAGACTGTTTTGAACATGATCGTTGAAATCCCTCGATGGACAAATGCTAAAATGGAGGTATGATTGATCAGTATGAAGCTGACTGCAGTTATTGTAAATCAAGCTGTAAATCTCCCCACTCAACTGCCTTTGTTCTAAACTGTGGTTACACATGTATATCTATCACATGTACATGTTTATTCTTTGTTTATAAATAGATATCAACATCTGAGGCACTCAACCCAATTAAACAAGATGTGAAAAAAGGAAATGTTCGATTCGTGCACAACTGTTTCCCCTATCATGGATACATATGGAACTATGGTGCATTTCCACAGGTATGAATACAATCTGGAATAGAGGTACATGTATATTTGCTGTATTTCATATTATTAACAACCTTCAAAGTAATATCCTGCTGATGTGTGACGTCCGCTATTTAGTTAATCCAATATCCATATGGGATTATGAGGAATAATTAGAGCTGTTCATAATTGAGGCTGCACCTGTTTAGAGTGTCACAGTGTTGTGATTGTTGGCAAGCATTAAATGTGCAATGTTGGACCTTTGGATACTTATTTAGTAATTAAACAAGCAATCTATTCCAATGTCAATGTAATATATTGTAAGTGTGGCTCACATTTATTGCTAATAATGTATTAGTGGTATGGAAGTGCATTGCATAATTAATGAATATTAGCAATATGTCAGCTCAATAAGAGACTTTAAATCAAGTACCCTTAGAGACATGCACAGGGAAGAGAAGTGGCTGCTTTGGCAAGCAAATATACATGTATAGTCGTGTAGTACTAGTGTGTACATGTACATGTCATTATCAAATGTAAAAAGTTTCTACTAAAGTCAAATCTTTAGCTATCAAATGCCATTCGCTTTTGTGTTTTCATTTGTTTAGTAAAAATTATTTTCACTCCAGGTAGCACTCAATCATGTTTTTGCACTCATCAGTTGCAATGATACACAAAATTATGTGTTCGTTTCTAGTGTATTTTGTTGCAATTTGTGGTTCTTTGTTTTTTAATTTTGTTGTAGACATGGGAGTATCCAGGTCATGTGGATCCAAACACTGGTTGTAAAGGAGACAACGATCCTCTTGATGTTGTGGAAATCGGATCTAAAGTGGGAGTCAGAGGAGAAGTAAAACAAGTTAAAGTTCTTGGCATTTTGGCAATGATTGATGAAGGTTAATAGAAGATTAGTGTACAGTGTTGTTAGTAAATTCCGCTACATGTACATGTAGGTATACATTGTAAGTCCTATATGATTGTAGTAATTAAGGGTGAGTTTAAAATTGCTAACTTTACGTTCATGTATCATATACCAATGCCTTAATAATGGCATATATGATGCAGCAGACAATAGTGTTTGTGTCACTTTATGTTGCAGAACAAACTTCAGGAATATAGTAAGCTGTGAAAAATCTTTTAAGAATTATTCTGGAAGGGGCTACGTTGAGATATCCGAGTAATAAAGTTAAAAAATGAAGTAAAATGGTGGCTGCACAGTTGTTTGCTTAGCTAAATTAGGGAGAGGTGAGCCATTATGAGCTTCACTAAACGAAATTTCCCAATTGTCAACTTCCGTGATCAGCAGGAACAAGAAAGGGCCATTCCCAATGCAGCTCACATCGTGGACTACCCTCGGTCTTTTTTGCCAATATCCTTTGGATAATCAGAAGGCATGTCCGAGGAGTAAAATTTGTTACTCCCTTAAACCACCTAAACTCCCTCAACACCTGGTTGGAGTATGCTCTGTGGTTGTGGCTCAGCCCCAAGCCAAATCCTCCTGAGGGAAATTAATTTAAATGATGTGAACCTTTTAGTCTTTACTTAAAAATAAATGTGGGGCAGAACACAGAGCAAATGCGTTTGAGAAAATGTTCATGATATAACGTTGAGAAGTTCAGTGTAGACTGTTGAATGCTCTGTGCAATTGGAATACGTAGTTTGAGATGCTGGTGGTAAAAAGGAAAAGCTAAAAAGTTGAAAGGAAGGCCAAAGCACATCTCATTGAAGGACATTTATGGGGTGGTACATATATCACTAAGGGGGCAACTCCTTGATCAGTTTTACAGGTAAGTTGTGTGCCGCAAAGCTGCTGAGAATCTTCAAGGCAAGATTGCTACCATTCATCAATGAAATGTTGAGGCATAGGCTAACTCAAGATAACTATCCAAAGCACTCTCATCTATTAGCCAAGGATATTCAATAATCCCTCGGGATTATTGAATATCATTTCGTGTGTATCGTAAAGACACAAGGGTTGTTTGGTGGAAAACTCCTCCATAAAGTTCAGACCTCAATCCCATTAAAAATGTTTAGAGTTCCATGAAATGCTGTTTACAAGATCGGCTTAAACCAATGAATCAAACACCTTTGAGGGATTCAAGACCTATCAGAAAAAGCATGACACCAGGTGTTTGTTGTAAATACATCAAGAAAAACGGTGGGCCTTGTGGTTACTAACCTTGTAACTCGCTGTTACATGCATTCATATAATACACTTGTACATGATCCTTTCATATACATGTGATACACATGCTGAAGCCATTATTTTTGAAATCATGCTTATATGGTTTGTTACATAGAACTGTATTATACATGTACATACGCTTAAGTTCAGATTCCCTATTTGCATGTACACGGATATAATTATAATAGTCATGGTGCACTGCGCTGGCAGATATGCCAGAGCAGACTTCTGCTTTAGGGAACAATTACAGCAGATGGCCCTGACACACTCCAACCATGTGGCCTTTTTGTTTTCCTTTTGAGAGAGAGAGTACATTTCAAATGCTTTCTCTTTGTATGTAATGCATTCTGTTTGGCGACAGCTGTTTCTTATTGTTCTTCCCTTGAATGTTTGCGGACGTTCTTTCTTCCATAATAGATAGCACCCTTATGATACTCATGGCAAAGTTCCCCCTTGAGCAGCTCCATGCCCTAATCGCCACTAACTGCCGTGAGGCTAGTTGCTTCTTGCAGCTATGCTGGGAGAATGGTGGCTAAGAGTGAGACAGAAGTTTGGGTGGACATACAGCAGAAGTTTAGATTTTGGGATGTTATGGAATGCAGGGTGGATGGCATCATAAGAGGGTAATAGTGGATGGCATCATAAGGGGATAGTAGGGTGGGTATGGTGCCTGCTGATTGTTTCAGCTTGCTGTAGTGGAAGAATAGTAATGACCATGGGCTCTTTTGCTGCTTTAATTGGAAAAGTAGAGGGGATTGTGAGTTAGTACTATTTAATGAATTTGTTGATACACTGAGGGTTTGGCGTGTAGTCGCTTTCACCTGCAGTTTTAAGTGTAAGCTTTTCTGCCTTCAACTCTAATTTTTCCTGTTTCTAGGCTTTTAATTCACTCAAGTGTACTGTTCATTACAAGTACAGCTTTAGGCTTATCCTTGGAGGAAATTGACAAAAAATATGTAATCATGCATGTGTATATGTATGACAAAAAAATTAATTAACTTTAACCATATGGCTTTCTTTGCTATTGCAACCTGAGCCAACAGATATAATAAAAGTCAGTATCGTTTGGAACTTCATAACATCTTAGATAATGCAGATATATTCATGTTTAGTACATGCATGTATGTATTTTATATTGTATAAACTGCAAAAAGGTACACGTACAGTACATGTACAGTTTTGTATTAACTTTCTTGCTTATTGCCTTTTTTTTAGTTTTGTTTTTTCTGTACCATCAATAACCTTCATTTCTCCAATATTTTTGTCCCATTGTAAATACATGGATGTTTTCAGTAGATGATTTTTTTTTTGATGATTCTATGGTTATAGTCTGTCACATTGAGTTTGCCAGTTAATTGTTTATGCAGACTTGGCTACTTACCTAAAGTGGGTCTGTCTAGTGGTTTTCAAATGGGATTGTATAAGCAATGATTATGGTTAGATTAATAATTAATTGAAGATGGAGAGGTTCGAAAACATATTATAGTAAGAGAAAATCAGCAATGGCAAAATATAGGATATTTGCAATCTATCAATGCCAACAGCTAGCCAGTTATCTTGCTTGGGAAGAACGCCAATTAAAGATAAGGAGAAATGGTCGTTACAAAGGCAATGAAGGCACAAAGAGTTTGGAACCAATCAAATAAAATGTTATTGTCATCCATATGTTCACACAGACTACATGTCTAGTACCAAATAGACCCCGATTAGTAGTGTTGGGTATAGAGTGCTTCCCAGGGAGTACTAGCTTCCCTTCAGCATTGATGAACATGTTTGAACAGCAATGCCTCTCAATGCCACCAATTACCATTTACGGTGACTTCATTCCTCTTTTTTAATTGAGATGGTTGTTGACATTAAGAAATGCATTGTGGTTTGTTTATTAAATTTAATGTACTCTAGGATGGGTTTTAACATAGATATTATAGTTACATAACGGGATAGGAAACCAAAAGTCCCGCCCAGAAAATGCTAATTGTTAATAGCTAATTTTTAACCCCAAGTATAGTGAAAAAACTGAAAGATGGGACTTACTACGGTACAATCTTCTCGATGAGAGCATGCTTTTCGGTTATTGTAGAAGAGATGCTCACCAAACTCACTAGCCATCTTCACCGATACCCACTTTATATGCTTACCAAACGTCGCTGTCCCAACTTTCGTGGAGGTGGTTGTAGGAGTGCCTTTCTTGAAATCAGTTTGGTAAACGATAATTTTTAGTTTAATTTTGTTTTGTCTGGTTCATTCTTTTTCTTAAGTTTTGTTAGTATTTGCGTTCCCTCAGATAAGCTTTAGAGTATTCATTAAACTATCGCTTTTGGTGTATTTTTTTATCATTATTGAAATAAAGGTACAAAACATAAACGCATTTATGAGTCTGTTACGTTTCGTAATTCTTTTAAAAAGGCAAGTGTGGTATCAAAAAACTGGCTCGTTCCCTGCACATTTACTGTAATATTTCATCGAAATGATTTAAATTGTTATTCAATATAAATGCTTCGAGTAAAAGGTACAAAACAAAAATAAGACTCCATAAAGAACCACCACGTGGCTTTGATTGCAATTTTCTATTTATCTGTAATTGATGAATCCTTGGAATTCCGTATCATTCGAAAGGTTAGTGCTCTCGCAATCGAACTAACCACACAGTAACTTATATTGGCTATTTTTTCATAAAAACAAGAAGAAAGCTCCTTGCTTTGTCTTGAAATAGCTGTTGTAAGTCCGGCAAACTCCAACTTGCCTGTGTTAGATGTGGTTGCTAGGTAACGTATTCTAATACACGTATAATTTTTTTTGGTTTCCTATCCCGTTATGTAACTATAATATCTATGGTTTTAAACTTTTTTAAACTCAAATGATTTACTCGCTCTGGAACAGCTGCCTTGGCCTGCACAAGCAGTGCTTGAGGTTTGCGTTTAGGGAGTTCTTACAAAAGCAATCCCACCTATCACAACCACGTCCATATTCTTAAATGGATTAGTCTTTTTTGTGGCTTTAAAATGCTCACCAACTATATTAATTGTGTCATCCTGTTAGGCTAAAGTTCCACTCAGTAAAGATTCCACAAATGTCGACAGTTTCCTTTTCTTGAGCAATGGTGGTTGGATAATTATTTGTAATTAAATAATAACAGTAATGGTTATATTCCTCTATGATAATGGTTATAGTCCTCTATATTGAATAGCGACTTTTCTTCAAATATAGCACTATACTCTTTAGTCATGTAAGTAATAGTTTGATCAAAAGAATCATTGAGCAGTCATTAAGAGATGGATGAACAATCGAGTCAAAGAGTCAAATTCTGTCTTCATTGTATCGTATACATTTTTGGCAGTAAAAGTCTCATCTACCTCAGCCATGTTTAGCTTTTTTAACTGATTATCAGTCTTCAGATGGTTTATTCCTTTTTAAAAAGTGACTCTAATGTCAAAGAGGGTTATTTTCCTACCACACACTTAACTAGAAACAGTTACATAATTATTAAGAAAATTGTTTTCAGTTGATGTACACTGAACACGTTATCAAAACATCAATTAAAGTTGCACAAACTTGATGTTTCAACCAGGTGCTCTACCCTTCCTCAGGTGTAAAGACGACTGACCTGTGTACAGACATAAAATATAATATTATAGTTAAATGGTGAAGATGTTAGTGTAATAATGACACAGGTGATGCGTTTTAAATAATGGTACAGTAATTATTGCTTCTTTAGTACCGTAAAACGGGAAATTTTCAGCTGTAAAAATTTCACATTTTAAATATTCGTGTTTGTTTAATTTCGTACAATGAGCTCAATTTGTACAGGCTCTATATTGTGTAAACAATTTTCATTGTTTTAACTTTCGTAGTCAGAGGCATAAACGAAATTAAAATAACAGTGGAAATTTCCCGTTTTACGGTATCTGATTTTTCTATCTCTTCTTTCTTGCACGTAGTACGATGCTCTTTTTCGTCTCTAATCTGTGTATTGTCTCCTATATGAACCTTTCCACACCTGCACAGCATTTTATAAGCGACATTGGAGTTCATGTCCAGGGAGGAGTATCCTTCATGTTTGTGAGAAATGACGCGAGAGTCTGGTCTGACTCAAAGATAACACATACATGTAGGTTACATTGCTGCAGATTCTCCTGATATCTTCACTGACACTGCTGACATACGGGATGTATAATAGGTGGTCATTAACCTTATCCTGGGTTTCCTCATTGCTATTCCTCACTTTTACCTGCAATTAAGGATGATTCAATGAATTGCTTGGTGGGAAGTTGTTAACAACAAGCACATCCTTTAGATATGTTTTGTTGTATACTTGTTTGTTTTTTAAATTTGAATTAATTTTTGATAACCTGTTCTTTTCAGAATAATTTTGTACAAAACCTATAATTATTGACTGAAAACAATAATAAACAGATGCATCAATATAGATATAATTATTCTATCAAAGCACCTGCTGTTACAGCAAGTATTTCAGTGTTGTATGTAGTAACAAAGTTGAATTATAAGTTGGTGCTAATTTTGTCCTAGTATCAAATACCTGCACTTATGATTGTAATCTGATTACCTTTAATTTGCAGGTGATGTCTGCCACATTTAACCTGCTATTTAAAAATCTGATCAAGCTGTACAAGACTATAAGTTCTCTTCTTGTTAGGAAGTGGCTTTATCACATTGATTCGTGCCAAATTTTGAAGCAAACACCATCGGCTCCTAGCTTATCACCCCTATCACTCTTTACATAATGGGCTTGTGAGGGTAATCCGCCGATTTGACCTTCTTTATCTTAAAGGTGTCAACGTTGTGAATTTTCTTGGAATGATGATATCCAACTGCATGCTGAGGTTATTCAATATAAAAACAGCAGAATATATGATAACAATACATGCTGTGGTATGTGTTACATGTGCTTGTGTGCTATTTTGCATAATATTATACAATTCAACATAATTATTTAGTGATAAAAATAGCTCAAAATGCTTGCTCATAGGTACTCTAAAAGCCTTTGATGTATAATTTGTGTTTTGTTGAAAATGCTTTTCTACCGGTTCTTATAACGCTTTTTAACTTTATGATTATCAACATGAAGCATGGAATTTGAAAAAAAAAACTAGTAGCTGTCAATATTATTCCATTTAAAACGATAAGTCTTCATTTAACTTTTTTTGCAAAACAGTTGCTACAGATACCATCATCACATGATCAGGAAATTTATTGAGTAACTGAAATAAGTTTTTGTTTATGTTAGTCTCTTAGCGACTAAGCCATTAGAATCTTCCGTAACTCATGGTGGAGCCAAGTACCTATGCAACTCTAAAATAGTTTTAAGGCATATGATGTGTACAATTTTGGGAGATTTTAACTGATGTTGACAACAGTTTTTTATAACAATACAGGTGTATCATCAATATCATAACTGAAATGAACTTGTATATACTTCTACTATTACATCAGAAACGAAGTAACCATTCTGTTTCTTAACAAGTGCGCAAGTAAAACAGATAATCGACCCACTTTGGCTCGCCAAATAATATATAGGGAAGCTCAGTCAAAAAAATAATCAAAGTGACTTTTTAAATTATGCCATGGAGAATGGAACCCTTTGAGCTTCAGCTCATAGGGGTGAAGAAAGGATTTTATCCTTTTTTTTTTGGTTTCAACTGCACATTATATACCTTGGCTGCCACTCATCACACACTCTGGCCTTGTTTAAATTTCCCAAGGGCGTAAGCTCCAGGCTGCTTGATTACCAAATTTACTTTTTAAAATAAGTTCCAGACCATGGTAATGAAAATGCATGTGCTAAGTCATCAATTGTATTACATACGCAGCTATATATACCTCACTTGTAGTTACCTCTCAATTGCCAATTCTCTTTCAAAATAGGGTATGGTGTGATCCTTAGTGTAAAACCTTAGGGTTTCATGAATGGCAATGTGCTCACTAAAGTATACCTGATCTTCGAGTGTGAGCAAACAACTGGAGCAATCACTAGCAGAGGAAGACAAGGAAGAGCTAGACATACAGAACATGTTCAGTTTAGGCTCTTAAACATAGTCCTCTATATTAAATGGCAACAACTGGGTACTCGTATTTGTTATAACGGTGAAAATCCTTCTATGCCTGGTTAGATTGCAGATAATATTGGCCGTACAAAACTGCCTTGACCAAGTTGTTCAAGTCAAGCTCCTACCAGAAAATGCCAGTTTGTTTTTTTAACTTCAATACTAGCTTCACAAGGTTTCTCAGCATTGCACTTTTCAACACCAACCAACATGGCAAAGGAATGATCGTGCCAAAGAATCAAAATCTATGTTTGTTTTAATGTGGCTTCCAATTTCAGCCCCGTTTAGCGCTTCTAACTCTTGATTTGTTTTCAAATATGTAAACAGTTCATTTTTTTAAAAAGGGACTTCCTGATTTTAAAACGAGTTGTTTTCTTACTACACGCTTCACTAGAAATGGTTAAAACTGTCTAATTATTTGCCACACTGATTTTTTCTACTGTGTATGGTGATCATAGCTCCCCTAACTATTAACATATCAGAATTTATCAAGTGTTTTATACTGTCTTGCAAAAACATGATTAGGAAGCAATGGCACTTGATACATGTATTTCATTCCCAAAAGCATTAGTTTTTGATATCTCACATGTTGTGTATCCTCTAGTATTATGTAAGGCAACCGGTAAATTTGATAATTGCAAGCAATAAAGTGCTGAACCCTCACAGTTATGTACATGTATGTATATACAGTTCATTCAATACAGACATAATTGGACTATCTGCTTCTACCATCAGTTATCCACAGAGATTACGTGGTAACACACAGACACACACACAAACCGACTACTATAACCCTCTGCCCACGCTCAGATTAATTAACAGATTGATCAGCACATTCCTGGATTCCCACTACTTCAAGATGAACCGGTCTGATTATGTCAATCAAATAGAAAATCCTGAAAAAAAAACCAAAAAAATTTAACGTATGCAACTGTGATATGTGCTAAGACATTTAATGGCATACATTGAGATGCATATTTTCCCCATTTTTTAAAGTTGCATTTAGTGAAAAGTTCCCTCACCTTTTGATCAGCATTACCGTCATTTACAATGTATACAACAAGCTAGCCAACCCTCACCATTTATTAAACTTACTACAAGGCCATTTACTTAGTTTATTTGTAATAATTTCTCTGTTATTGTCCACAAAAGTCTGTTAATATGGCATTTTGTCTTTGAAGAGTTTGATCTGTGACAATTGCCTATCATTGTAAGCTTGTAGTCAATTATATTCACAAAAAATTTAAAGCTATATTTATTGTGGATACATGTATTTTAAACGAAGGCTGAAATATTCCTTAGCATTTCTTTTTTTTTGGTCTCTTTTCAGTAGTGGCTTTCCTTTTATTAATAAAAATACCCTCTTTCTTCCCACAGTAATGCAAGTAATGACTCATTGAATGAACCCAGAAATAGTGGAGAGGGGCACATCAGTTATAATAGTTGTAGGCTTAAGCAAAGGCTGAGCAGGGAATTTTTGTTGTGATAATAAATGCATATTGGCACACACTACGCACTGACATTGAGTGGCCCATGTTTTCCTCATTTAGTAATGCTTTCCCCAATTACCATCAAAGCTTTTTGGATTAGATATCAGGTTTTTAAATTCCCAAGTGTCGGGTAAGTATTATGGGAAATTCCTTGCAGTTCCCTGATCTAGTTGGTTCTATCAGAAATTTATTAGCGGGTCGCAGGGTATACATAACTTTTGTCGTGTAACAGTAGATAATTTACATGATATTTTAGCAGAAGCTTGATGTATACTAAAAATTTAGCAAATGGTTTTTTTTTCGCATATCACCCTCCTTTTAAAGGCCTGGGTCAGGCTGAGACAGCTGCTAAAACATGTTAGCTCTAAACCGCCACTGTAAAAAAAAACAGATTTATCCACTTGCAATTGGTTCCTCACAGGTTGTAGTGATTTACTATAGTCCATAATAGCATTACTGCAGTTAAAAATCTGCGCATATTGCAGTGAGGAGCATGTAGCATACACTGAAGTAGTGCCTGCAATTGGTTTTGTCAGTAATTTTGTGGAGCTGCACAAGATAATTGCTGAAATTCTTTATTGTTTTGCAAGACCTACAACCTGGCTCTGGGCAGTTTAATCCTAAGCATTATTTCACTGCCAGTTTTGAAGGGAAAACATGATGTGTTATGCAGAATGGGAAATTTTTAGACTTACAAAGGTTTTAGCTAGTGACTATTTGTCACAGCCATCATCATTACTAGTGAAATCTGTAAAAACGAAGGATATGTCAGTACATAATGGCTGGTATCAAACCCTCATTGTGAGAGAGCTTCTCTGACGTGATACACCAGCTGTGTTTAAGTTAACGGGGACTCATCTGAGTAGATAAACAGTGGACCTGAGGTAGGTGGGCGGGTAGCCAGGTATGCTATAACTGCTGCAACTGGGCAGATTTGGTGGTGCATCCTACGAATAAATAAGGTGACACCCTTCCTGAATCTTATTTTGTCAGAGGGAGATGGACATAAAGGATGGGTTTTTTCAACAGTTTGCTACGATATCCTCAGGCCACAGGGGATCAAGGGGCCAATTATGGTCAGTAACTGTGAACTCCCCCTGCCCTCAGGAAGGCAAAGAAGCCTAAGCAGCATGCTGCCCAGAGCATCTTGTACCCCTGCTGGTCACTTCTGAAGGACCATGCTTTTAGCAGGACTTGTAAGGTAGATGGGAGGATCGGGAGCTGTCAGTCTACAGGCTGGGTGTTTGCTGAGCTGGCGGAGTAGTAAATTCCCTCCAGGATGTATTGTAGTCTGACAAATTGGTCATTGATAAATGGGTCAGCATAGCTCCATGAATAGTAGAAATGTCTGATCCCTATTAGGTAGCTTCTGATGCACTGATGTTTCAGACCATAAGGAACCAACTGAGTGACGTACAAACAGAACTGATTCGGAGGCTGGGAATGAGGGTAGGTTGGGTGCTGTGTAGAATATGAGGAATTGCTTTATAAATGTCTGACTCATACATTGTATGTCCTCCTGGTGTAGGGAGCAATCCCTTGGACAAAATCTCTGAACCTTTAACTCAAGACTTGAGATGTCCACTCCACCGGGTGGTCCAATCTTCAGAAGGGCAATAAGTGTACAGGGAATGGCGGGCAGGGTGTTGTCCGCCCGGGAAACAAATTTAGAAGCAGTTGTAATTTGTTGTGCAATAAGGCATGTGCTAGTTCCCCTGCTATGTGTTCTGCTGTTAAAGTAAACTTTGTGATAAGCAGTGAAGAACTGGTAGCGGCTCAAGTGCACGTCTTTTGAGGACCAGTGGTTGTGTACCGATACCAGCTCAGGTTGTCACACTGAAATAGCACTAGCTTGCCAGTCCGGTTGTGACCCCAATGGCAGCTCTAATATCCACAGGGTGGATTTCTTTGATAGCAATATGCTGTTGGCAATAGGATGGTGGCTTGGTGATGACATAATGCACCCAGGGGTGGGGCTGGTTGGAGGCACAGTACTTGCCATGGCAATTGGAACCATTGATTCTTGGGCTTTGTGCCCCACAGCCCCATGAACTGGATGCATCACTAGTGTACACTAGTATCGAATGGCGGGGCTCTGGCATCATTGATGTCCCGTTCCAGGTGTCTAGGAAGACCTGTCACCATGTAATGTCGGCCCGGCAGACTGCATTTAGTCGAACCCACTGAGTTTAGGCAGCTTTAAGGCTTCAATGAGCCCACGAGTGAATGATTTGCCAAATCTGATTACTATGGTGGCATGAGTGAGATAGCCGAGGGCTTTCTGTTGTCCACTGCATTTTTAGTGGGCTTCAGACTGTGTTCCGGTTGGGCAGGGACAGTATTGGGTCAAGGAGTGTGACGACACTACACGTATGTTAAGGTTAGCGATTATGTTATAACCAAAAAGGGGTGGTGGCCCCAATTTTTTACTGAAGTGGCAGGGGTCACCCCAATTACATGTACACTGGGATGGGCTAGTGATATCATGGTGCAGGAACTGACCCCAGGAGATACCAGGCCACATGACCTGAAGGCTTCTATTTCATTCCTCACCACATGTTGGATGGTTACTTACAGTGAGGTGACCAACACGTCTGTGACACTAGAACTGGAAGGCGGGATGGAATAGAACCTGGCACTGTTATCGTGTCTCCTGAATGGGATGAAGAGGACAAATCTTTGTCTGTGGACATTACGAATATAATGTATACATCTATCAACGGGTGTATAATAGGTTCTCCTATTGCTTTGAACTTTTCTGACGATATCGAGGAATGGCAGGAACCTGCCCACTGAGGTCAGAGCTGAGAGGATTCACTTGTCATGTCGCATGTGTTCAATCACTGATATGTGACATCACCAGCGGTGAGCTGGGTCTGGTATTATTCAAGTCACTCTGTGTTAACTTGGCTTAAAGCCTACTATAAATCACACGGAGTTTGTTCTTTAATGCTTTTTTTAACCATACTTTAATTGGGGAATAGAATGTACATGTACTTACATTTATTTTATATTTTGTAAATTACTAAGTTATTGATTATACTTGTATATGTATCATGCTTGTATTTGTCTAATTTTTCGTGAATGTATGTTTGTTTGTATTGTTTAGGTGAAACTGATTGGAAAGTGATCACTATTGATGTCAATGATAGTGCTGCATCGTCAATTAATGGTATGAGTTATATTGTGTACCATACATGTACATGCAATGATTCCTTAGCTTATTTACAACTATATTTTGTGATTTAGGAGCCCATGATAAAAAAAAAATGAGGGCTAGAATAATGAATTAAATTTCAAATTCAGAGTTGTTATGTTAGGAATTAACAGCATTCCCACATATTGAGTGTAGAATGTGAGTGTATGTGTTCATGTACATGCATGTATATGGTAATACTTACACCTACACAAGCCACTTAATACCTGGGACAAATAGTCATGGTTTGTTTATTATCTTATCAGTATAGTCTCTTTGAAGTTGCAATTAACCAGCTGCAACCGTGCCCACAATTTATGCACATGCACTAATTAGCAATGTATTAAGATAGGGAAAAGATGGCCACTCATTCTCTTGAGTGTTCAACTTTAACAAAATTTCCAGATTTTTTCCGATTGGTATTAAATGGTATTAACAGGACAAATGGACTTTACACAGATGTTTAAAGAAACTATCAGCTGCGGCAAAGTTAATACCACTGGATAAAAGAGCTGTAGCTTAAAAGATTCGTGTCAGGACCGGTCAAAATCCACTCGGAAACGATCTTTTTTGTATATCTTCTAACCGATATAACCAAAGGTTTGCCACAAAGAATATGTAGAGAAGGTCAGTAGTAACTCATATATAGAATTTTAGCTTCATCAGAGGACGGGAAAAAAAAAGTGGAAAATGACTTGAAATTCATTATCTTCGTTTGCATTAGCCTCCTTATTCTGATACTCAAGTTTACTTCGGTAATCGCATGCAACTGGATGGAGTAAGTAAGGCTGATATAAACATTATTTTACTAGAAAAGAAAGATTGTAGTAATCCATGCAGACGGTTTAAAGTTGCTTATAATTTCGGCCATTTTGGGAGCGGACCCAGGTATTAAGTCGCCCATGTACTTTAACTTGAAAAAGTAAACTATTTCAATGCCAAGACAGTTCTTTTCTTGGTGCTGATTTGTGTATACGAGTAAACAGTAAGACTATGTTTTATCTGTGGGTTCTGGTAATTTTAAAAGAAATAGTCCACTGAATTTACACATACAGTATGTCTTTTTGTATTATTATTTTTGAAGTCCTGGAAACACAAATTCAATCTAAAACTTTTGAGTTTTCACTCTTCCTTTGTGTTTCTTTCAAAGGGCTATTGATCTCTCAAATTGGTAAGCACTTAAAAAGATAGGTGCAACTAACTAAAACTTGTAATGGTGAAAAAAAAAAACAAGATGATGGCTTTGTCGTTATCAATACATGTAATTTTATCACATGGAATGGTAGTCTCGCGTAGCCGATCCTCCCACTCAGAAGGAAGGGTCTGGGGACATAAACGCGTACACGACTTGTTCAAGTACCACCAGATTTCCGGTGAAAATTCTTAAGGCACTTGAGAATCGTTACGTCATAGGAAGCGAGCCGTGAATCGATCATTTTGCATTAGCACCCAAGCATCAAGATTAGAAACATTATTTCCAGCTACGAGCTTTACTATACACCTTTCTTACCTGTGCTTTATCTTCTATGCTTCATTTTATCCATCAATCTTCATCTCATTGATGCCGCCATTTTTTATTAACATTTGTTATGATCTTGATAATAATTAATAAAACATGGTGGCATCAACGAGATGAAGATTAATTGATAAAATAAATAATGAAAGCACTAAAGTGCTGAACCCTCGCAGTTATACATGTGTATACATTTGAACCGATACAAACGTGATTTGAAATCACAGTTTCTTACAACTAGTACGTAGATCTTAGTCTGCACAGTCCAGCACACATAGCACACATACATGTACTTTACAGTATAACACAGCATGCACTATCAAATCTTATTAAAGCAAGAATTTTTCACACTTAATCAACCAACTGAATCAACTAAAAACTTACAAGCACAAATTAAACTTGTAGAGCAGACCTTCAGTTTCACTGACTGGACAGACTTCAGTATTTTCACACTTACAAAACTTAAAATCCACTCGAAAAGCAACAGATGAATGAAAATTGAAGTCTCACATAGAACAGCAAGTTCCAAAAATTCTAGGGCCGTTCCAGAGCCATTTTAGATGCCATCCAAGTACAATCAAGCAGAGCATCAGAGGTCATGATTAAAATTGTAAGTATAGGTGTGACTGACAAATTTTACAACATGTGCTCAAGGGGTGCGGTCTGAGAAAAATGGCGACCAGCAAATTTATCAGTTGAAATACTCATAGATCTTCGTCTTAACCTAGGCCATGTTTTGAAAAATCCTTTGAATCGGGGAATTATCGACATCAAGCACCTTCAATGGAGTGTTATCATCAAGTATCCACAAAGATTACGCGGTAACACACACACAGACAGACACACAAACCGACTACTATAACCCTCCACCCACACTCGGGTTAATGAAGTATAGAAAATAAAGCACAGATAAGAAAGGTGTATAGAGAAGCTCGTAGCTGAAAATGATGTTTCTGATCTTGATGCCTCAGTGCTAATGCGAAACGATCGATTTACAGCTCACTTCCTGTGACGTAATGATTCTCAAGTGGCTTAAGTGTTTTCACAAAACACCGGAAGACGGAACAAGTCGTATATGCTCATGTCCCCAGACCCTTCCTTCGTAGTGGGAGGGTTGGCTACATGAGACTAATGCAATGGCTTGTAAATTTACAAAAAAAATTTCACCGCCATAAATCTGTAGCTATAGTGTATTGTGAATGTTTGCTTGCATATACATGTACATGTAGTATACCCAGTGACCATTCATTGAATGCTACATGTAAATAAAATCATTATTATGAATCTGATTACTTCTTATTCTGCCTACTTCTCATTGCATTAGATTTGCAAGACGTTCAAGCTCAAATGCCTAACCTTATTCAGGTAATTACTTTACATGTGTTTGTTATTATACATGTAGCTTTCTTTCATTATCTTTGGTCATTAGGCAAGTACTGTGTTCCTTTTTTATAAAAGTTGCATTTGAGTAAATGCCAGGCTTAAATACAACGTAAGCCTTCGTTATAATGTATTTTGTGGTATGACGTCATAATGGCTAAGTTTTGGAATCGACATGGTACAATAGAGGCACTAGTTTAAGCCTACCGAGCACCCTTTTTTTTGTAATAAAAATAATTTTTAGGTTAGTAATTATTGAACACCCTTTGCTTTTATTTAAGGAAGAGCAGTGAAAACTTAAAACTTTAAAATTAGATTTATGAACCAATTGAAATGTGGCTATTTTTAAGGGTAAAAAAGGCATGAACTGCATGTGACTACATGTATGTCACCTGTGTAAGTACAAGTACAGTACTATAGTCCAAAAATAAGCTAAAGATAGAGAACAGCTAGTCTCGTGAGCCAGACTCTCTTTTCTTGCTTTTTACAGCTATGGGGGTGGTTGTTGAAATGGGCGGGGTAGTGTGTGGGCGGAAAAGGAAAAAAAAGAGAGTCTGGTGTCATGCAATGCATCCATCGGTACTTAACTGTCCAAAAGTTAACAATGAATGTGACCGTGTCGTGTACCTGTCACAAAAATGATTTTCGAGCTCTTTATACCTTTGCATAGAATATAAAAAATCTCTTATATAAGCTATAATACGAAATATTCTGACAAAGCACCTACGAGAAACAAACAGTAGAACAAAACAAAAGCAGTCTTCGTTTTTTCTACTGTTTGTTTCTCGTAGGTATTTTGTCAGAATATTTCGATTATAGCTTATTTAAAAGAGATTTTTATACTCTATGCAAAGGTATAAAGAGCTTGAAAATCATTTTTGTGACAGATGCACGATGGGGTCACATTCATTGTTAGCTTTTGGACAGCTCAGTACCGATGGATGCATTGCATGACACCAGACTCTCTTTTTTTGCTTTTTCGCCCACACACTACCCCACCCATTTCAACAACCACCATAGCTGTAAAAAGCAAGAAAAGAGAGTCTGGCTCGCAAGACTAGAGAACGGCTTAAGTAGTTACAAGTACATTGTAGTTTTTGCCATACTATCTAGTATTTTCAAGGTAGAATGAATATTGCTGTCCTGTTAAAGATGGTTTCGGTTTCTCTTTATACGTTGTAGCATAATTGCATTTACATGTACATGTATCCAGATACTGTAGTATCTTATTTTTTTGTTTCAATTATAGGATACAGTAAATTGGTTTAGAATCTATAAAATACCCGCGGGGAAGCCAGCCAATCAGTTTGCTTTTAATGCTGAGCCTAAGGACAAGGTATACCTGTTGCTTATAATTTTATTCATTACAATTATATTGAGTAGACAATTGGAATAACAAGTTAGCTTTAGACGTGTTTCAGTAAATAATATTCCTTGTTGCGATTACTTTGAGTTTTACAATGTGCTTGGCTTTTCAGTATCAAGGGCAAAAAAATCATAATGTACAGTTTGTTAACGTACCTAACTTTATGTGGGTGTTGATATGAATGTGCATGGTGTCAAAAAAATTTTAACGTTTGTTCTATGGAATGATTGGTTTCGTTGTAAAAAAATGATCCGAACATTGTCATTGTTCTCCACTATATCATACTTAGCTGTTATAACTTTTTGTTGAAGTAATCTATATGAACAATGGCAGTGTTTTGATCGTTTTTTACAATGAAACGGATCGTTTTGTAGAATGAAACATTAAATTGTTTTTGACAACTACTGTACATGTGTATATACATGTACATTGCTGCATGCACTATTTAATGAAAGTTGTGGTGAATGTTTTTTTTTCATTTTTGCTGAACTAAAAAAATCAACAAAATAGAAATAAGCAAATTACAGGATCAACAAAATTACATATATGTATTGTACTAACAGGTTGTCAAGTGTGGATACTTACATCAAAATGGGATATAAATAGGCGATTAATAGGAAAATTATTGCTTAATAAATGGGTATCCTGTGAGTTAGCTATTTATGCTCTAGCTCGCATTTGGTAAGTGGTTTGGCTTGGCCATAGATGCATGGTGACAATCAAGAAAATGAGTTGAGACCAAGGCCAGGAGTTCAGTAGTTTCAATTTTGAGAGCATAATACATGTGTGGGACGATTATATTTATAGAAGTTCATGGACCCCTATTTTGGACGAAGGACTGGCCATATGTGGAGAAGTGAACAATATATGCATGCTGTTTGTGTCAAGGAGCAAAATATATTTTTTCGTGTACTAAAAGAGCTAGCAAGATTAATGAGGAAGTTTTTTAGGATGGGATGGAAGCTGTTTTGTTTAGTACCAGGTCATGGAAAGCAATGAAGAGGGTTAGAAGTTCCCTCCTATCGATTTTCCTGCTAGAGTTGGCTTTTTAGAAGGCTTGAAGAACTTTTGAATAAAAAATTCATTCAGTAAAATCTGATAATTTTACAAATTGAATTTTGAATGATGATTTTAGTCTTTTTGATCAATTTTGTAATAATGAAACACTATGGAAGTTATCATAAGAGGTTAAGTCAGTAATAAGGTGGTGTGTACCAAAGTAAGGTTTGTTGTAGAAACTATTGTCCATGCACATGTCTCTTAAAGCAATTTTCATATAGCATCATCGATGCTAGTACTTCAACAATCCACCCAAGGTTCCATCATCCAGATAGAAAACCTTAAACTCAGGCTTCATCTTAAACACCATGGAGTGGATGGGTGAACAAAACAACAGTGGACCCAAAGGGTCACCTTGCTGAACACCTTCCTGAGAGAGTATGGTTTTCTCTCCAAAAAAACAAAAAATGAAGGACACTGCTATTCATTAACTTCACTGTTGAAACCTTTTCAAGCTTAATAAACTTTTTGGCTAACTGTGCTGTTTACCAGCATTTTTAAGGTGTCTCTCTAGAGCTCCCTCGTTACAAGTCAGGCTTATGGAATAACAGAATATTCGACAAATCGCCTGGCTGTGCTTTCCTATCATCTGACAAAAATGGACAATCATTGGTATCAAACATATCATAATGAGCAAGGCTTTGGATTCTTTTATAACCTGTAGTTGTTATTAATTTTTGAGTGGCATTTGCCCCTTGTATGCGAAACTTATGACATTTGTTTTCCTAAAAGAATTGTTTATGAAGCGTTTATTAGTCTCCTTGAGCCTGGTATTCTCCATCATGTTGGCCATGAATTTATTGATTTGGTTAACACGAAAAAGTGTACTCTTGTACCAAGTATCCATGCTCTCCTACAAACAATATGATGCCTCAAAGGAGTGAGATGCAAGTTTCCAGTTGCCTGCAGGTCTTTTGGTCTTTTTGATATTAATTTTGTTATTGCTTTTACAGGACAATATAGGTCTCCTATTGCAAAAGCCTTTTAACTGGCTTGTCTAGGCTTCTTTTTCAGGCCACCTTGCCTGGTTTTATTGCCCCCCTCCACCCACTTAATCATCTATCAACATATGATGTTATTGTCATCCACCTGTTTTCAGAGACAGCATATCTAGTTCCAAGAGGGCCCCCGTTTGTGGTATCTGCCATCAAGTATTTACCAGTGTAAAGGATATAGGGAGGGAGTAACTTCCCCTCTGCATTGATGCATGTTTGCACAGTAATATTTTCTCTTCCAGAGCCACCAATCACAGTTTGTGGAGATTTCATTCCCTTTTTTGCTAGATGTGTGAAGGTTGTCCATCAACATTGAAAATGCACTGTGGTTTGTCCAGTAAATTCAGCTTCTTAAGTGTAGGTTTTAAGCATTTCTCGAACCAGTGGTTGACTTGCTCTGGTATGGCTGCTTTAGCTCGAACCATTTGCAACGCTTGTGGTTTGCGTTTGACGAGTTCACAGTTACACCTACGAAAGCCTTCCCACCAATCGCGTCCCGGTATACCATTCTTGAAAGGATTTGGTTTTTTTGTGCATTTAAAATATTCACCAACGACATTAATTATGTCATGCTTTGTTAAACCAAACCCCCACTCAGCAAAAATTTCATATATCTTTTCAATCTCTTTCTCTTGAGCAACAGTAAACGAGGTTGGATGACTAACACGAAGTGGTTTGGACGGGTTTTTAAGATGTCATTTAAGAGTTGTTTTTGGAATCTTGTACCTTTTGGCAGCTCTGTAAATAGTGCTTCCGTTGTTCGTTACATCCAATAATGCTAGTTCCATATCTTCTTCAGTCCACTCCATGTTCTTTCTTTTCTTTGTATGGCTTAGCCATTTTAAAACCTAAACATGCATGCATTTAATTGCAAGAAAGGATTAAAAGTATGGTAAGATTTTGTTCACTGGAAATGTAAGGATTACTGTTTGTTTTGTAAAGTTCAGTCATTCTAATCATCATTATTATGCTTTTATTATTGTTTTTATTATGTATAATATACTATATGTAACTTCTACAATACTGAAGTACTATTATGTTTAATGTTTATATTAAAAGAAATATTCATTGTTAGTAAGTAAACATACCTGATATTGCTGTGGTAAGAGAGAACTTAGAGAAGCCACTTGAGATGGATAAACATTGGACTGGTGGTAATTTTCACTAATTTGATTTATAAAGCCTGCAGCTGTAGCTTTGATCTCATGATCTCGTTGGTGGGAGGGTGTGGCTAAGGGTTGACTGACTTACGCTTCACAGTTGACTTCTGACATGTCCATTTCTAATTTCCTTTTTGCAACCATAATTCATGTAATTAGCCAATATATCATTTAAGAAGAAATACACACCAAAAACCAACACTAATACCTCCAACAAACTGGCTGGATCCACTAGGTATATAAAATACAGGCATTAAATTAACGCTTTCAGCTCCAACAACGCAACAAGTAAATCACTTTTTGCTCTCAATCATTAGTCATTAGAAGCTGTTGCGCATGTGCAACAAACATTTATCACGTGCCCGAAGGCTTGCCCCTATTAATATATTGCATTTCATTTATTTATTGTACATTGTGCAATTTAACTTGCACTGAATGCTCTCTACCTGAATAATGGCACCCTAGGAGTTGTCTCGCATGTGCATGGCGTAATTGAAGATAATGATATATAATAGTAAACTAATAGTACTCAGCTAATCTTCAAGACTCATCAACAGTAGTAAAGTTATCAGTCAATATAATAAAGCATAATAGTGCTTGTTTGAAAAGGTTTGAAAAGGTCACCTGTGTTGTTAAATTTAAAAAAAGAATATCCTTTAAAAAAAGAATATCCATATTTGAAAGTTGTGCGAAAAAGATTGCGTTCTCAAAGAGTATGAAGTTGTCAATAACCAGTTAGGGGACCAGAGCTAACTGAATTTGGAGTGATTAAATGGCCTTCATTTGTCCACTCATACTGGACATTCAGCAATGCTTTCCACAACATGGGGTCATACTAGATTTGTTAGAAGTATCTGTATGCAGGGCATTGAAGCAGTTCAGTACACATTTGTAGCAGCTCATCGACATCATAAGCATTCTTGAGCTTCCTTTATGTAGCAGAGATCTGGATTGATACAGCCTCCACATTTTCATCTTTTTCACTGTAGACCTCTTCTTCCTCATTGCTGGAGAAAACATATTCAGCATCACTTTCATTATTAAAATTTATCTCAAAATTCATGGAAGAACAACTTGATTCCATTATTTTTATACTGTATGCTCAAAAAATGCATAGATCATGTGATCAACGCTTAATACAACACATTACAACCTGCGATGGGTTGGCGGCTATGATTCCTCTTTTATAGATATTGTTTATGATAATGATCCCTTAGGATCCAGTAGTGAATCCTTCCTCTAAAAGTAGTTTAAAATCTCTTTCTCTATGCGCTCTACTCTCTATGGTCAGCTTAAAAGAAAAGGGAAGGGAAGGGAAAGGAAAATCTCTTCCTCGATTTCTTCTGTGTGTTCAGAATTAAGCCATGTCTAGTGCGTGATCGTGCCCAGTTCAAATATTTTAATAAAATAGGAAAAATTCTTTATTACGTACTCTTTAATTATTCATGTGGTAAAATTTTATGCTGCTGCACACTATGAAATTATTTTAACAACGAATAAAACCAGATTTACGGTAAAACCTTAATTCAGAAATTAAACTAATGCAAAGGAAAGGGAAGCTGAGTAATAAGGAAAAGGCTGAACCTCTAATGAAAGATGATGAAGAAACTTTATGAAGAAAGGGAGTACTTTGAAACCACTCTTCTTAAAATACTGCCATATCTATTCTGTATGTGAAAAAGCCTTAAAAGGCTGAAGGTACATGTATGTCACATATCCCCTATAAAAGTTGAGTGTTTCACCAACATAACAAACCGACACTGCTGCTTTAATACAATTTAAACTATACCTGTCAAAACTGTTAAATAATTGCCCTTTGTATTGTTCTAACTTTACCATTAGAGATCTGGGCAGACTCATGCAGCATCTTTGGACCCAGGTATTGCAGTGAATTAGAATCGATTGCATGGATATTGTCCATTGGATCTGCTGTCTTAAACGCCATACTGAGAGAGAGAGAGTCTGAAACAAGGAAAGTGCAACATGGCTGAGGTTTTATTACATTCCTGAGATTCTAATATATGCTAGCAATGTTTCAGTGTCAATACCAGTAGCTTCTAAAAGCATTTTTGAGACGTTAATATGATTGCTTACCATGCTAATCTTCATGTGCATGTACTCAGATGTTTAGCTTTAATTCTACTTTGGAAGGAAGAAAAGTTTTTAACAAAATATGAAAGTGCTGATGCTGGGGTAAACGGGGATCACCTGTCAGATGTATAGTTTGTACTCTAGTGAACCCAACAGTATCTTGCTATAAGCCAAAGTCAACAGAAATATGCAAGAAAATGAACTGCCATTTACCCTACTCTTCAACGTGGGATTTGGATCAATTTCATTTTCTTAAACAAAGCTTAATCACTTAAGCCTGTCACACCTCCTTGGGGGATTTATGAATAAGTATGTGCAAGTATGTGGTGTTTGTGTTAACTCCCAATCCTTAAATCTGATAGGTCCATTGTTCATAATAGTTTATGACATAAGACAATATTATCATTTTTGTATTTTATGTTTTTGTAGTCCTTTGCTCTTGACATAGTTCGTGAAACTCATCGGCAGTGGAGGAAAGCTATTGATGAAGAGAATACTGTTACTGATGGCATGATCAGTTTGTAAGTGTTTTTAATGATTATACTACTCACACTTTTCATTACAACTTGTTCTCACCAGGGTAAATACTTCATTAAATTCCCCTGCAACCATTGATCAATCAGCAGCTAGTGGTCTTGTAAACAGCAATCCTCCCAAGAATGTTTCCTTGCCTGTTCCTGAAAAAGGTTAGCTGAACGTCCCATGTAGTGCATAATAATTCATAATCTGGAATTTTTGTCTTAAAAAAAATCTTTATGTAAGAATTCTGTCGTTTTTCAGTTACTATATCTAATTAGGTAATTTATGATTTTACCAGTACTAATTTTGTGGTATGGTGTAGTGGAAAAATTTAACAAGTACTACTAATTGTTGTGGGGAAAAAAATCTTCAGAAAAGAAGAAAGAGAATTTTGACTATGTGTCTATTCTAATACTAAGAACTTGTCATTATACTATTTTTTTTTGAGTACATTAATGATTTGCGTTTTGTACTCATGAAAGTCATAAAAATTATTACCCGCAATACCTTAATGTGAAGAAGAAAAGTATTCCAGAATTACGCTATTACAGAGAATATAGTGTATCTACAAAAATCATCTCTTTACATACCCTTGCATCATTTTTACCGGCATGACTGTTTCACTATGTATTTTTAGTGAATAAAATAAAATACAGTTAGGAGTTAAATGATGAGATGTCAACTCAAATGATTTGATGACTGTAATAATAGTTATTTTATTTTATTTTGCAGTTGATGAGCTGTGTTATGTTCGTGCTTAGTTTCATTTCCTGAAGTGAAGAATATGTTTATAATAATTATAGTTTTTGTTTGCTAACTTTTGAATAAAATCAATCAATAACACAATTTTTTTTTGTCTAAAAAACTTAATTGTAGTTCATTTTAATTATTATTTTGATAATTTGAAGCATAATTTTGAAATAATTTGATGATAATTATTATTATAAGAAGTGATATGCATAACATAATTAATGTTATAATTAATTTTAATTGGCACATGACAATAGCATCCTGATTTAATTACATGTACGTGTACATCAATACGTCATAATATTGTTCTAAAAATAGGAGGATAGGATATATTAGATTTAATTAAATTCTGATGTCATTATAGTTTAATACTATTATTTTTTTTTAAATATTTTTGGAGCTAAATCAAAATTGAAAAAATTTCTTTGAATTACGTAGCCATTTACTGTATAATAATTAAAATTTTATTGTATGAAAGCCAGCTAATGAAGTCTAAACATGATAGTAGTAGCATCAAGTACAATCATTAATATTACTGTATGTACGTGTACATTGGTGTATTATTGTGAATAATTATGGAATATATACTGCAGTACCAGGCACATACTACTATTCTATCTGTAGTCTACTTGTTTGTATGTATTTGTGCTGGCTGGGCACATTCATTCTTATTGAAATTCCATAAGAATAATGATTTCAGTTTACAAAAAAAAGAATAATATTAATTATTATTTTTATGATAATGAGCATAACCACAATACTAAATGTTTAACACACAATGTGGGTCTGATTACAAAAAAAAAATCAAGGAGAAAGGTTTAGAGTGTGGAGTACATACATACAATAATGATAACTCGATGACCGTAATAATTTTGTGAGGAAAGGAGTGATTCGTAGTAGCTGAGGGTTTGAAATTTATTTAGTACCAATATTTACTGTGTTAGAAATCAAGACAAATAGTTGTTAGTTTTACTATATATTAGGCAGTATAGTATCACAAGGGGGGTAGTACACATCCACAGAACAACAATTATTGATCTGACTTGGAAGTACCAGAGGAGGTTGGACGTGCTGTGCTCTGTTTAGCAGCTGTTGTTGGGTGATGTTTCTTTATGTACAGGTCCAATAGCTTTGTCTACAGAAAATGAAAATAATTTGACCTATACAGTATAATACAAGCTGTACTCAAGGATAAGTGGAACTATGTAATGAAATACCATAACTACATTATAATAATACAGGTTATTTAATAATAGAGTACTTGTGATGAAGATAAAGCTGTCAAATATGGTCGCAACTTTTCACCAACAACAGCATGTATTTCAACTAAGCAGAACACACTGGCTTTACGTATGTAACTCTCTTCATGACAGTATCCCTGCAATATTAATGATAGTGGTAATCCAATGATAGATACATCTACTATTAACAGTACAATTCTACATTATGTTGTATATCTGTAGCTTCTTTAAAGATGCATTGTATGTACACAATTTATAACATTGCAAATGGAACCTGAACTTCATCTAGCCATTCCACTAGTATGGTAGTACAATTTTTGCAATATTATCAATACATGTACACCTCAGGACCCATATACAGTACATGTACATGTATACAGTACAGGTACATGTATACTACATGTATTCACGCATATATAGTACATACAGGGTACATGATGACTACACATTACCTTGACAATGCTAGGTACGAGTACAGACAATTTCTGCTCCATTAACAACGGCTCAGTGTGAGACACAACCTACAAATATAAATACGTTCATGTACATGTATAAATTTACTTAAAAACCAATAATTAACCCGAGCGTGGGTGGAGGGTTATAGTAGTTGGTTTGTGTGTGCGTGTGTTACCATGAAATCTGTGGATACTTGATAGTAGAACTTCACTGACACTCCATTTAAGGTGCTTGATATCGATAATTCCACGATTCAAACGATTCTTGAAAACATGGCAGAGATTCAAACGAAGATCTTTGACAATTCTGATTAATAGTTTTGTTGGACGCCATCTTTTTTGGCCGTGCCTCTTGAGCACATGTTGCAAAATTTGTCAGTCATGCCTAGTTCTATTTTTGATCATGGTTTCTTTGCTGTCTGCTTGAGCATGTCTGCTTGAATCGTGGCTTGAATACTTGCTTGGACTGTTGGGACCCTTGTTCAAGGCCAAATAACAGACTCCCTATAAAGGTTTCATGCATCTTCAGGCTGCTGGACTAGTGATTTTGAGTTTTGTTACTGGGAAAATTGGAGACTCTAAAGCTTGTTAGTCTGCTCTAAAATTTTACCTCTACTTTACTCTATGCTTGTAAGTTTTTTTTACTTCAGTTGGTTGTTGATGTGTGAGAGAATTTTGACTGAAATAATATCTATACATGTATGTAGGCTGTGTTATTACATAAATGCCTTTTTTGTGTTATGTGTGTATCAGACTGTACGAATAAATTGTCTGACCTTTTAATATTGCTATGGTGTGGACTTGCTGGTGTGAAAGTGTTGTTTTCAAATTATGTTTGTGTTGGATAAAGTGTATACATGCATAACAGCGAGGGTTCAGCATTTTAGTGCTTTCATTATAGTACATGAACAAGTACATGATGTACACATATGCATATTAACAATATAATTTTATGTACATGTAATTACATTCTATATACGCTGTACATGTATATCTGTAGCTTTTTTAATGATACATTGTACATACACCAGTTATAGCTTTACAAATGGATCCATCCTTACTTTCGATAAGAGCTTGAGCCCTCCCAAATTAAAATTATCTGTTCCAACGGTTATAACTGGACTCAAAACATTAAACATACGCTGGGGAGGTAAGGCTGCAGCCAATGGGGAGAACAGGTCCTCAGATACATGACTGACATTACATTCTGTTTCATTGTATGACTCAAGTACACAATTAGTGAGCTTTTCAGTGAACATAGTGACACCGGGTGGTCGCGCCTTGATCAATTCCCTCAGCACGCGAAGTGCCATTGATTTCATGGCAGGCTCATCCTTCTACAAACAAAAAATGCACATGTAAACGTAAACTGAATTTATTTGGTTGAAAGTTAAAACAATAAGCAACCAGTACAGAAGAGTATGTGCACATGTAATAACATGTATCACTTGTTATCAGTTGACATATACATGTACTATACAAAACTGTTCTGCAGAAATTAACTCCAAATTTACAAAACAAATAAGTATAAAATGAAACACAAAATATAACTTACCTGTCCCGACGTTTCGACCAGATGCTCTAGCCTTCCTCAGTGAAGGCTGCGTTGGGACAGATAAGTTATATTTCGTGTTTCATTTTATACTTATTTGTTTTGTAAATTTAGAGTTGATTCTTTGATAACCTGTTCTTTTAAGAACAATTTTGAACAATGTACTTGTAAATACAGTATGTACAAATGATCTTCAACAATGTACTACAAGTACACCATACATACTTCAACACAGCTAAGGAGAAGATTGATGGCTTCCTCAACATGATCTCTCCAGTTGCTATTATCATAGTTTCTGGCCAAAGAAAACAATGATTGCAGCGACGCACTTCGTAATTTAGAACTGAAGGAAATATACATTGAAAAATATATATTATACATGAATAATGTAGAGCTACATTGTATTGTACCTAGTTGAGTTTTTGAGTTCTTTTAATACTGATCCAACCTGATCCTGCGTCTCTCCTATAATACATGTAAATAACAGTTAGTACTAATACACATGGATCAAACAGTATTGCAAACCTTCTTGTTCTGTACCACTAGACCCAAAATCAAGTACTGGAAGATGTGAAATAAAATGATCTAACATGAAACCTTGGCTTGATGGAGGACGGATATCTAAAGAATTTGTTGGGATTCCCCGAATGGATCGCTGCATGGATACATGCTCAGATTGTGAGGACATTGGACGTTGGTAACGTTCTCTTGTTACAGCTGTATTACTGACCATCAGGCTATGAGTGGTCATCATACGTTCAGGATCAACACTCTGTGCACGAGGTGGATAACCTCCTCCTCCGCCCCCACCCTGTCTACTATTAGGACGAGGAATTTTGGATGGTGTCATTCTACCAGTAGGTGAGTTAACATGGCCGGAGGGTATGGGGAGCCGGCTGCGGGGAGTTCGGGGGCTTTCATAACCAATGGATGACACATCAGGAGATGATGAAGAGATCTGACGCCCTTTCTGTGTTAAACCAACAGACCTTTGCACATTGGTGGGTGGAGTCTAAAGGTTAAAAATCATACAATGTACACATACACACTTGTATCAAATAATAATATACTTTGTTTGTGGGTGTGGCATTGGTCTTGGCCGAGAATATTGGTGAAGATGGTTCATGGTTGTCCTCATCACTGCTACTGCCCTCCATTAGGTACCCTTTGATTATTTTATCAGCATTTTCCTGTATGATATTGGATACAACTGGTATAACAATAACTCAAGAAACAATTACAATCCTTAATATTATTTTATTCAGTGAAATTCCTGCTGGCAAAGGAAACTCATTTATAAATAAGAATCATACGCTGAATCATACATAGCAAATGATTACATGTACATGCATGTGTATGTATATGCATGTACATACATACACAGCATACCCCACCTGTAAGTTCCTTGGAACACCTCTCAACATTAGTGAAAAGCCAGCTGTGTTCAAATTGAACAAGTCAGTGATCACTTTATGACTTCCTTTCCGAATATCAACACTTTTTGGCTCCATTGTCAGAGTTAACAATTTGGAGAATGCAAGACGAGTTTCTATTAAGAAAAAAAATAAGACAACTTAACAAACCAGAGTAAATACAATGGAATGTATTGTTTAAGGTACTTATGTATCTAGTACATGTTTAGTACACTTAGTTAGGCATACATTAATTGTAAGTATTGTTTACAACAAAACATTAGGTGAGGCATGGTATACATGTAGTAAACATGTGTACATCAACTCTATACATGTACAAATGTAGTGTAGGATCTGTACATGTATTCTATATTGCCGTGCTAATTAGTAATAGTCTTCGCTTAAAGCCTAGCTAAAGAATATGAAGCACACCTGTACATGTATATAGGCACTTTGACCTTTCATAATGTACGTACTTTATGTGTACTACTGGAGTGGTTTACATACAAATCCTAAAAAGTTTATAGATACCTTTGTATATGATCTAACTTTTCTTACCAGTATTGTCCTTGAAATCTTCTGAATTCATCAATGGGATTAACTCGTGTACATATTCCAACCATGCTTGCTTAACTTTATTATTCATTGGCTGAGATTGATCAGTAAGTATACGACACAGTGCAGTGAACTGAGCGTCAACATCAAATTGATGTCTACAGTACACACATTCAATAATCATGTATGAATTAGCCAGCTAGGGGTTCATTTTATACTAGCCTTATGTGTTCCAGTGCTATTTGTATTTTGCTTTGAATGCTCTTTAAGACATCAGTGCCTTGTTTGTGGAGCAATTTAAGGAGTAATAGGAATATCCAGTCATCCAGATACACACGGTGTTCCTCTATGAATCGATATAATGTTTCAAGGAACATTCCATATACCTGAAACAAATTTAACACAACTAGTTATCATTTGGAAAAACACAATATGATGTACATGCACATGTATACAGTATAGTGTTGTACATGCATACTGCATACATGTACATGTTGTATGTACTATACAAGTATACATGTAAAATTATAGCATACAGTACTGCAATTATTTATGTACCTTTGTGTGTGGTTCTGCGAACATTCGCTTAAAAATATCTCGAATTTTCATTAAATCCAAATGACTAGAATAAAAGACAATTAAAATGAGCAAATTATTTTATTTCAAATACTAAAATACAGTACATTTTGTACTGTATATCTACTCCAGGATAGGTAAATCTCAAAATCAGTTTTTCAAATATTAGACAAATTCAAGAAATGCATGTACATGTATAAATAAGAAGATCTTAGTGAAAACTAGCTCCACTTTAGTATAATATTCCTTTATCCTACACAAAAGACAAGCTATATTGCTTGTTCCGGTAATTTATGTGCAGCCATGTACAAACAATATTGCTATAATAGTATATACTACAATATATGTACAGTATCTGTATCATACAATAGGTGGTCACACAAATACTACTATAATGTACGTAGTTGTAACATAGTGTATGTGTCGTGATGATTAGATTACTTACGATAACTCATTTGAGGATTCTAGTAATAGATGAAGCTGGGCTATACCATCTCTTCGATCAGACCATGACTTGGAGGTACATAATCTGCTTAGCTCATCAAGATCCTACAGAAACAAACATAAATATATACTGTAATTAACAACAAGACAAATACATGCATGCATACACGCATACATGTAAAATTAATGTGTATGTATGTGCACAATAGTTGGGTCCTACACTAAATGTACTATAGATACATGTACATTTATGGACTCAAGCACATCACTAGCTTCAAGAACTCTCAAATACAAGACAGCTAGTACATGTGTATTCCCTTACATAAGAGACAGGAATAGTGCTTAGTAAATTGAAAAAATGAGCAAGACTTGAATCGTGTCCAATCATTACACCACAGATAGTATTACAGCAATAACAAATACAATCATCTTGAGTAGAATGGTCAGTTATTGGTCAGTGAAACAGCAGCAGTAGCAGCAGCTATTGCTGGTGCTCATTTCAGTCCCGTCTAGTTGTACAGTGGCTAATACTAAGCTGGTC
This sequence comes from Chalinula nematifera, assembly GCA_036873525.1. Lineage (NCBI taxonomy): Eukaryota > Metazoa > Porifera > Demospongiae > Haplosclerida > Chalinidae > Chalinula > Chalinula nematifera. The sequence continues at coordinate 31,070 of JAYJLX010039385.1, forward strand.
CTTATATACTACTGCTGTCCTTCCATAATTAACACATTCACATGTTATTAGCAATTGCTATTCAAGGTGATAACATATTAGAGGCCATACCATCAAGATTTATACGAATAAACTAATTAGCACATAACACATGTACATATAACATAACTATTAAGCTAAAGTGTATGCACATTGTACATGTACATGAATATAATAAGTCGGAGGGAAAATAATTCCATCTGCACTCATTTAATCACCACTTAACCCAGTGCACATACATGTATAGTATGGTAGCAACAGATGGTACATTGTATACACATGTACATGTACACTGTGTACATGCACTGTACATACATGTATACATGAACATGTAGTACTGTATGTATATTCGAAATTATTCGTGTACATGTAAGAAAGTAAAAATAAATTATTACATACAAAGCATTGTGTCAAACTGTACATGTACTTGTAGGAATCTGTATCTGCATATAAATCAAAACAGTGTGAGAGTAAGACAGAGATACACAAATTGGTAGCTTCTTTGACTACTGAGGAGTTTCTTCTCTTATGTAATTCCTAGCTTGACTTTATTCACTGGCTAAATCAACTACTGCGTAGTTGTACAGTAGTTGTATTAGTTGAGAGAGCTACATGTACAATGTACATATTCATGATTTAGCCAGCACCACATGTACATGTACACGAACATTGTATTTTAAAATTTTTTGTTGAGTACGAAGAGTACAATGTCAAAGTCTTATTTACAATGCACATGTAACAGTACACATCCATGCATCAGGACCAAAACCCATTGAGATGACTTTATGGGCCTTGCTTCAATAATTAACACTAGTTAATAATCAATTATTGCACATGCAAACTGTAGTACACATACTGTGAAATAACGATGGCAGTAAATGGATGTGATAAAACCATACATATAGTCACAAGTCCATAAAGTACATGCAGGTCAACTAAGCGAAGGTACTAATGAAACAGCAGTTTCCTTAAAATGAAAATATATGTAAATAGACTTCTGATAGTACGTGTACATGTCCACACATGTACAGTATCTCACTTAAACATGTATTGTACTGCATTGCATGCTGAACTGCTATACCTTCACTGTACGTGCACTGGTAGTGGAATATAGTACATGTACATGTATGTATACAGTATAACACATTGGCATACTTACACGTACATGTACATACGTGTACATGTACAATGTATATGTACATATTTTGTAATAAACACGTTGTGCATGTATTTTCTTTTCTATAGTAGAATGTTAGTTTCAGGCATGCTTTTGTGCATGCCAAATTGATTACCATGTCTTCACACACACTGGACAGGGTTACTGTAAGTATAGTTTACTGCAAAGTTAACATGAGAGTAGCAATAGTAAGGTGTAAATATGTTCAGTGAAGTAACATTTGCATGTTTATTAATCGTTCAGTGTCTGAATTCAGATATTGTATGCTATTTAGGTACCATACATGCACTGCAGTTGCATTAAAGGATGAGAGATGTTCGTCAGTCACTACTGCACTACATTATGTATTACCATATATCTGGAAAATCATGCGTGGCAAAAATTTTGTTGCTAAAAATTTTGCGTGACTTAAATTTTGCGGATTTGAGCATGCACAACATTGAATCACGTGGTAAAATTCATTTATGCGATTTTAATTTTGCGTTTTTTGTCCCTCGCAAAATTAAAGTCATAGCAAAATTTTCCAGATATACGGTAGGTAGAAGTTTGTTAACCCTTTCACGGGCACGTCACTTACGCCCACTTAATTAATTGACACTTTTGTGAATTTTGCAAAAATCTTTTACAACAAAGACTGCAACTTTCTTATACTGTACTTTATGCTAAACGTTCTAAACTTGATACACAGTTTCATACAACATATTAGAGATGGAATACCAAGCTTAGTGAGATAACCTACATGTACACGTAAACATAAGTAACGTCACTATTTTCGCCGTTCATCTATGCATGGAAATGTTGATTGTCGATTGCAAGCACTTGACGGTCAGACAAAACTGCTTGTAACTTCCTTAAAGTTAATGCTACAGCCACAAAAGTTGATAGTCATACTTAGCAGACACTGTAGAGCAAGGAAATCAAGTTTTAGCAGGAGGCCTTGTGCAAAACTCGAGTTACGCTAGCTTTTGCAGCAACTGGTCTTGGCAAATTTCAATTGCTTTTTTATCGTCGATCAACGGTCACATTTTAAACGTTTGCAACTTTGTTCCTGCAACTGCTCTAGCTTTCTAATTTGATATTGACACTCTATAAAGCCTTCATAACATCTCTACCAAGTTTCATGTTAGAAGATACAACAAACTAAAGCAGTCATTGTCAGTAACGTGTCACACAAGTGTGCGTGAAAGGGTTAATTCAGAGTGTTTGATAATGGAGAGACTCCACTGTATACTACATTTCTTGTTCGTACATGTAAGGTACAATGTACAATTGCACAGAGTAAAACACATAACTTTTATGTTTAATTCAACTAGAATTAGTCTCGCACTTCCTCATTTAAAATCTATTCTATACAGACAAACAGAACAGCAAATACACACTCACAGTAATGGGATTGGGGAACTTGGCTGTTGCATAAGGCATCACAGAAACCTCAGATGAGAGGGAGAAAGATGAGCGTTCTGAAGTTATGCTACCTGTTTCATCTTCATCATCGTAACCGGTTCCACCCTATAACAGAAACAATGTTAATGCATGCACATACTGTACAAACGTACAGTACATGTATAAACAGCCTACGTATATACATTGTACGTATAGTATAGATAAATGTATAAGCATTGTGGTTATGTAAGACACATACATGTACATGTTTGTAGTAGATGCACACAAAAATTATTATAATGTATATACATGTACATGTATTGCTGTGCTGTATAACAACTGCAATTATTGCATAATTTAATTTTTGCAAAAGAAAACATAATATTCAGTTATTTTGAAGACAAAGTGAAAGATCAACCATACTCAGCCCTTATATATACATGTACGCATTGTATACAATCATTATACATGTACATATACTGTACATGTGTATATTGAACATGTACATGTACTATATTTTGTAATTTGTAAATTTCTGTTACAATTAAACTCATAACAGTGATTTGCATATTAATCACTGGTAGCATTAATTACTGTGATTAACTGAGGGCTCATTAATTATTGCTTACAAATTGTTTAACTGCTTCCTGTGACAATCCTGATACTGCCTTTCTGGATAATGAAGTATTCTTCGATCTCACGGGTGATTCTCGACCTCCAGCTAGCCGTTGCCTGGTAGGAGTGTTAGGTCTCTGGCTAACAACATCTGGTGGTTTCTGAGTTTTCTGAATTCTCTGAGGTGCCCCTAGCCCATCAGATAAAAGGTTTTCAGAAGATCGGCTGAGTTTCTTTGATGACATTGAAAGAGCAGGTTCTGTCGTTCTCCTTGGTGGTTTACCTGATGGCGGACGAACCTTGGTGGATGGTAGTACAGCATTGGAACTGGGAGGACGAGGTGGTAAAGAGATTTCAATTTCTTGTCCTATTGGGAATAATTATTGCATGTACAGACATAGCACAACACAATATTATTACTACATGTATGTACAAGTACTGTACATGTACATGTACATTTCAGAGTTAAAGGGTGACATTTATGTCGACATAAATTTTCGTTGGTCTCAGACTATAAAAAAAATTAACCACACAATTTTTAGTGCCACATCAGCAGAATGATTTAACGATTTGATGGCAGCAAAAGCTATTCGAAGGACGTAAATGTAGCAACTATGCGTTGGGGAATCCTTAACATGTGGATGAGACGTAATATACATGTACACTGTACATGTAGGTCACTCTTGCTCACAATTTTCAACAATCAGCCATGTGCATGTACTATTATACTATCAATGAACACCTACATGGCAATTACACATGCTGTACATGTACGTACACTTAAGTATACAGAAAGAACCTGTACATGTACACTGCAAATAAACTTGCATGCATACGTACATGTATATTAAATGGACCCAAAACAAAAACGACACACATGCACTTATGATTGTACAAAAATTGTTTCGTTTGTTAAAAGCAGTACACTTATTACCCATTTTCATTTCGAGTTTGCCTTGGGAACTGATTTGTACGTAATTATTAAAATAACGATAGCTGTATGTACATGCAAGCGTACGTTTACTTTAGTAGTACACTATGAATACAAAAAAACTATCTTGCAGAGCACACTCTATATATATGTATTTCCACATGTACATGTATACCCCACTATACATGTACAGTTGTGTACATGTACATGTACTATATAGTATATGCATAGCGCAAACCATTAGTTGACTGTTGAGCTATTGACATTAGACTAGCTCTTTTAATCTTTGACCTAGAAAATGGGAAGAAAATTTCATGCTAGAGTTTTACACTTTTAAAGTTGACTCACTTGACTTGTGAGAGCTGAGTAGAGCCCCCTGATGTTGTTGAACTGCCATTCTTTTCATCTTTTAAATGTTTCTGAACATTAGAATCCAATGAATCGAAGAGTTTATCAGCAACAGTAGGATAATGGGAGTGGTAACCCCAAAAGGCCCTAATGGTGTGAATGATAAGGTACATGATGTAGTATTGTACTACTTATATAAATCGAAATTTTGGAGTACTATATTCATACATGTATGACACATGTACACTGTACATACATGTATGTATACATACATGTACTAGTATATTATACTTACATGTACAGTACATGCAGTCCAGTGGATAAACTACACATACAGTACATGTACATACATGTAGTATATTAATTGCTACAGTATATACTGTACATGTACACGTGCATACATGTACATGTAAGTGTACAGTAAACGTATTGTACATGAGTATATGAACATGTATAGTATATAAATATGTACGTACATGTAGATGTATTACAAGAATTCTTACCTTCGCATAAATTTCCTAGCAGTTGGATCAGAATCTTTCAGACCTTTAACTAAGGTCTCCTCAAATACACTACCTGCTCTATCCAGAATACTGGTGTCCCATGAATTGGTCATTAAACTGATAAACTCAGCACAACTCTTCCTAACCACAGCAGACTTCGATGATTTGACACTAGCAGCAATTGGATTAACCAAACGAGCACTTGGACAATTCTAAAATTACAACAATACCTCTATGGATTCATGTTTACAACGTAATTTACTATTGGATTACCTTGATCATCATTGTTATACACACAGTACCTGATGATGCCATTACTTTGGCAGAGTTAGGCAACAACGCTATGAGATTTGGCATAAAAAGTTCAGCAAAAGGAGACATATCCCCTTTAAGATGAACAGCCAAGCAACTCAATGTCACACAAGTTTCTCTAACAACTTGCGAACGGAGGTCCTTAAGTGATTCGTTTAATGGAATTTCTAATGATCGAAGGGACACTAGGAATGAGGGTATGTCCAGTATCTCTAACTGTATCAATGCTCGGAGCTCTTTGATTGAGTCAATCCTCACATCCCATTCAGTATTCTTATTAGACAACGTTTTCTGAATAGATGCTAATGTTGTATCAACGTCATGTTGATTATACACCTACATGTACAAACAATATTACAATACATGTATGTACCATACGGAATTTAGGAATGTTTTTGCACAGTAGTAACTTAAGCTTTTTTATAGACTTGGCACAGAAATACTATTTAATATTTATAATACAAATGTACACATACATGTACATGTATATGTATATATAATCACTAGATACATTTATGTACATGTTTCAAGAATGAGAGTTACATTAATCAGTAACAACATATTAGATTGAGTAAAAACATGTCAAGCTACATTTACTGATTAGGTGAGAAAGCAAACTGATTGATCGTAAAAGAGTAATTATCAGTTTATTACTAATATCTGGTACTGATATCTCATATTCTTAACAATAAAACTAAAAATCTTTTTACATCTACATACATGTACATTACATACATGTACATGTATGTTGTACAGCATCTAGAATTCAACTTACATTCCTGAACATGTACAGTAATATACGTACAGTACATTGTACAGTATATACAGTGGAACCCCTCTTAAAGGACACCCCTCTATAAAGGACACCTCTCTTTAAAGGACGCTATTTATTTCCCCAAAATAGCATTTCTTGTATAAATTGACCTCTGTAGAAAGGACACCTCTCTACAAAGGACACTTTTCTCTGTCCCCAAGGTGCCCTTTGTATAGGGGTTCCACTGTACATTGTAAATGTACAGCGTATTCACACATACATTTAACTGAGGGACATCAGTGAATGCCTTGATGAATGTATCTTCACCAACAGCTCCAGAAGCATTAGCAGACAAAGGCTTGCGCTTCTTGGAAGCACTTTGATTAACAGAATTCTGGACTTTACCAGAGGATAAACTAGTAGATGATGAACATGATAGCAACGACTCATCCTATCAACAACAAAGAAACAAACAAAATTAACATACGTGTACATGTATACAGTAAATGCACTAATGTTTATCACACCCCACACCAGGGTACATGTACCTGTACAGCTATATAAAGTCTGTTTATGTTAACTATGACATCCATATAAGAATACGAAATACACCATACTTAAGGTACAGTACTAAAAGATTTTCTTCCACTGATAACTTTTAAAGAAAACTTACATGCTTACATGTGAAGAAGGCCCAGGAAAAGACGAAAACTTTCATTTTGAAATGAAAGCTGTGGTATAGTCTGTTGTAAAGTTAGCCTCGTTTTCTTAAAGTCATAATTAACGTAAATACATTTCAGTATATTTTCTGAGGGGCCTTAAGCCAGGGTCAATCCCATGCTATCACTAAAACATGCATTCACATATTTTTGGAGGATTGGCATGAGATAGACTGACAAGTTGGAATTTCTTTCCTTTAACAGCTAATGAACACTATTATTTGAACAGCTATTAACTAAATTAACGGCTTTAGGCTACTAAAAAGCTGGGGCCCACGACAAAATTGCCCCAAAAGTGTCTCCCCTACATCCTATAGCCTCTGCCCCATCTCCCACGAAAACACTCACTATACAGTATACAATGTATGTACATGTATGTATGTATGTATGTATGTATGTATGTATGTATGTATGTATGTATGTATGTATGTATGTATG